>CM035850.1:13296570-13472008 GCA_020510985.1 Pholidichthys leucotaenia
TATTGATATCAGAGATGATGTGAACCTGAGATGGCATGAACCTATGTACAGTGTGCAAATGAGCATTGTACAACCTGATGTGAACCTGAGATGGCATAGACCTATGAGCATTGTGCAAAGAGCAGTGTTAATTACAAATTACTAATTAGCACCCAGTGCTAATTTCTGTAACGGTAGTACCAGTAGATTGTTTATGATAAGTCGCAGAAGAGATGATAATTAGCAGCAGAGATTATATGGACATCAGACGGGTGAGACTATATCTACTGTACAGGTGAGTAATGTGCAAATTTAGCAGCCGGTGTGTGAGTTCCTATATGCAAAGCTGTGTTACAGAGTTTTGGGAGGTGTTATCTGTTCAGGAGTCTGACGGCAGTGGGAAAGAAGTTCTTCAGTCTGGTTGTCCGGCATTTCACACTTCTGTACCTCCGGCCTGAGGGTATAAGTGTGAACAGTCTGTGCTGGAGGTGGGTGGGGTCCTGGAGGATGGCGTCAGCTCTCCTTTGGACTCTGTGGTGGTAGATGCTCTGCAGAGAGGGGAGTGGTCTTGATGATCTTCCCCGCTGTCTTCACCACTCTGCAGCCGTTTGTGGTCCAGGGCGGTGGCGCTGCCGTACCACGCAGTGATGCAGTTGGTCAGGATGCTCTCGATGACGCAGCTGTAGAAATTGTTGAGGATCCTGGAAGAAATGCCAAACTTCTTCAGCCTCCTCAGAAGTACAGTTGCTGTTGAGCTCTCTTAACCAGCTCTGTGGTGTTGTGTGTCCACTTAAGGTCCTCGCTGATGTGGATGCCCTGGTATTTAAAGCTGCTCACCCTCTCCACCTCAAGCTTCCGGATGAACAGCGGCTGATGGGGTCTCCTCCTCCCTTTCCTCATGTCCACTATCATCTCCTTTGTCTTGTCCGTGTTGAGGGTAAGGTTGTTATCTTCACACCATGACACCAGGTTGGCCACCTCCCTCCTGTAGGATGCATCGTCATCACCAGTGTTGTGTCCTATCACTGCTGTGTCATTCATGAACTTTAGGATGATATTGTCCTTGTGGGAGGCAACACAGTCATGGGTGAAGAGGCTGTAGAGGATGGGGCTGAGAACACAACCCTGTGGGACACCTGTGTTTGTGATGATGCTGGCTGAGGTCCTGTTACTCATCCTGACAGACTGGGACCTGCCAGTTAGAAAGTCCAGTATCCAGTCGCAGAGGGTGGGGTGCAGGCCAAGTGAAGACAGTTTGTCGGGGAGTTTGTGGGGGATGACCATGTTGAAGGCGGAGCTGTAGTCGACAAAGAACATCCTAATGTAGGAGTCTTTATCTTCCAGGTGGGAGACAGAATAATGGAGTGCTGCAGCGATGGCATCTGAGGTGGACCTGCTGGGCCGATAGGCGTACTGCAGGGGGTCCAGGGTGCTCGGTATGCTGTCCTGAATGAGGGGCAGCACCACTCTCTCGAAGCACTTCATGATGATTGGAGTGAGTGCTACCAGTCTTTAATCATTCAGACAGGTCTGCGGGCTCCTTTTGGGGAGGGGGATGATGGTTGTCATTTTGAAGCAGGAGGGGACTATGTTCTGGTTGAGGGAGAGGTTGAAGATTGCTGTGAGAACGTCAGTCAGCTTGGCAGCACATGCTCTGAGGGCCCGCCCAGGTATGTTGTCTGGTCCTGCTGCCTTGCGGGGGTTGATATTCCTCAGTGCTTTGTTTACCTGGCCTGGTGAGACTCATAAGCCCCTTTTCCACTAGTACCTATATTAGCCCAGAGCACCACAGTACGGTTTTATTCAGTTCAGTACACTTTTGTTTCCATTACACCAGAGTACCACTCGAGGTGGGTGGATTTGTTTACAGGGAGGCGTCTTAACCCTCCTGTGACGTAAAACAAGCGGCACAGGCAAAACACAAGATTGACATAACGCACGGCTCAGGAGACGCACACACACAGGCTTAGAGTAGTTCAAAGAGTTTATTAACAACAGGAGTGAATGAGTGCGTGTCTGCGGGATGTAAATGTGTTG
This sequence comes from Pholidichthys leucotaenia, assembly GCA_020510985.1. NCBI lineage: Eukaryota > Metazoa > Chordata > Actinopteri > Cichliformes > Pholidichthyidae > Pholidichthys > Pholidichthys leucotaenia. The sequence continues at coordinate 13,298,587 of CM035850.1, forward strand.
GTGATGGTGTCTGCTCCAGGCACAGAGGCAGGTGACCGTACAGCCGAGCAACCCTATGGAGAGAGCACAGGGAGAGGGTGACGGGCATACACCAACACAGGAGGAATTTATGGCGAGAGAAGGACTTACTTGGTGGGTCAGGACAGCTGGCACAACAAGGGGGTGAAGCCCGGAAGACAGCCACCTGGAGAGCTCCGTGCAGCAGCGAGGATTGGGCGATGGAGTGGAGATGTCCGCCGCTGGGGAATCCACCTGTGCACAGGGGAGAAGACTGAAGAGAAAAGGTAAGCGATCTTCTTACCAAAATGGTTACGCTGAAGGGAAGTATGCTCACAACGGTGAGGGACGAAGTCTGACGGCTTCAGGCCGAGCCTCCGGGCGAGACGGCCTTTATCCCTCGCCGCTGATGATTGGCAGGTGCGTGAGCAGGTGGCGCCGCTGATGAATGGCGCGGCGTGACAGTACTCCCCCCTCTAGCAGCGCCTCCTGGCGATGGCTTATCCGGGTGCGCTCGGTGGAAGTCCGCGATGAGCGATGGGTCCAACACAAACGACGGGGGCACCCATTGCCGATGCTCGGGCCCATAGCCCTCCCAGTCCACCAGGTATTGCAACCCACGGCCTCGGCGCCGGGAGTCCAGGATGGAGGAGACGGACCAGGCCGGATGGCCACCAACCATCCGGGGCGCGGGTTGCGCTGCAGGAGGAGGGCAAAGGGGGTCAGTGACTGCCAGTTTCACCCTCGACACATGGAAAGTGGGATGGATGCGGAGGGAGGGGGGGATAGCCACGCGCACAGCCACCGGGTTGATGATCCGGGTGACGGGAAAGGGACCCATGAATCGCTGTGCCAGCTTCCTCCTCTCGCCTTTTAATGTGACGTCCTGGGTAGACACATACACGAGTTGCCCAACTCTGTACGCCGGGGCAGGTCTTCTGTGCCGGTCCGCCACGGTCCTGTTGCGCTCCGCTGTGCGTAAAAGCGCATGACGCGCGGCAGCCCAGGTGGAGCGGAACTGCCTAAGGTGCGCCCTAACGGAGGGGACAGTCACCTCGTTCTCCTGCGCTGGAAACAGCGGGGGGTCGTAACCCAGGGACGCCTTGAAGGGGGACATCCCCGTTGCAGAAGAGCGGGCGGTGTTGTGGGCATACTCCACCCAGGCGAGATGGTTGCTCCAGGACGTCGGCTTGGATCTGGTAACACAGCGGAGCGCAGCCTCCAGCTCCTGATTGGTCCTCTCACACTGCCCGTTAGACTGGGGGTGATGGCCGGAGGAGAGGCTCACCTTGGCTCCGATGGCGTTACAGAAGGATCTCCAAACCTCGGACGAAAATTGGGGGCCCCGGTCCGAGACCACGTCCACCGGAATCCCGTGCAGCCTGACCACGTGTTGGACGAGGAGGCCCGCCGTCTCCAGGGCAGTAGGGAGACCCCGCAGGGGAATGAAGTGCGCCGCCTTGGAGAAACGGTCCACAATGGTCAGGACGGTGTCAAAGGAGTTGGAAACGGGGAGTCCGGTGACGAAGTCCAGTGCGATGTGCGACCAGGGCCTGCCGGGGACGGGCAGAGGCTGGAGCAGACCCGCTGGGGGGGCATTTCCCGACTTGCTGGTGGCACAGATTGGGCAAGCCCGGGCGTAGCGGGCTGCATCCCTCCGCAGGCCTGGCCACCAAAAGGACCGCTGGAGGAGGCTGATCATCCGAGAGGTGCCGGGATGACAGGTGAGCCGGGAGGTGTGGAGCCAGTGGATGACCTCTCCTCGGACCGCAGATGGGACGAACAGTCTTCCCTCCGGTCCGCCGCCAGGATCAGGTTCCACCTCCTGCGCCTTCCGGATCTTGTCTTCAATGTCCCAAGAGATGGCACCGAGGACGCACGACCTGGGCAGGATAGTGTGGGGCGTCTCCTCAGCCTCCACGGGGGTGAACTGCCTAGAGAGGGCGTCAGGCAGGCCGTTTTTGGAGCCCGGCCTGAAGGTGATCGAGAAGCGGAACCTGGCGAAGAACAAAGACCAGCGCGCCTGGCGGGCATTCAGGCGCTTGGCAGATCGTAAATACTCCAAGTTCTTGTGGTCCGTCAGGACCACAAACGGCAGGTCCGCCCCCTCTAGCCAGTGGCGCCACTCCTGTAAGGCGAGTTTAATGGCCAGGAGCTCTCTGTCCCCCACATCGTAGTTCCTCTCCGCCGGGGACAGGCGCCGGGAGAAGAAGGCGCACGGCCGCTTGGCGCCATCGTCAGGTGACCGCTGGGATAACACTGCTCCCACTCCCGTGTCCGATGCGTCCACCTCCACAATGCACTGCAGCGCGGGGGTCGACCTGGCGAAGGACCCGGGAGGAGGAGAACTCCGCCTTCAGCGCCTTAAAGGCAGCAGCGACCTCTTCAGTCCACCGGAACGGGACCTTCGGGGACGTGAGGCGGGTCAGCGGTCCGACGATCGAGCTGAAATTTGGGACAAAGCGGCGGTAAAAATTGGCGAAGCCAACAAACTGTTGCACCTGCTTCCGGGATGCGGGAGTAGGCCACTCCACCACCGCCTTCACCTTCTCTGGGTCTGGGAGCACCTGATCTTGAGCGATGATGAATCCCAGGAAGGATGTGGTCCTAGCGTAGAATTCGCATTTCTCAGCCTTCACGTACAGACGATTCTCCAGCAGTCTTTGGAGGACCCGCCTCACATGGACCTGGTGCTCGTCCCTGGACCTGGAGAAGATAAGGATGTCATCCAGGTAGACGAACACAAAAAGGCCGATGAAATCCCGGAGGACGTCATTAATGAGGCGCTGAAAGACGGCAGGAGCGTTGGTCAGCCCGAACGGCATGACGAGATACTCAAAGTGGCCGTTCGGGGTACGGAAGGCTGTCTTCCATTCATCTCCCTCCCGGATCCGGACGAGGTGGTAAGCGCTGCGTAAATCCAGCTTGGTAAACCAGGTCGCCCCCTGGAGGGAGTGAAAGGCAGTGTCCATGAGGGGCAGGGTGTAACGGTCCCTCTCAGTGATGTCATTCAGCGCTCGGTAGTCTATGCAGGGGCGGAGGGATCCGTCCTTTTTCCCGACAAAGAAAAACCCTGCCCCCACGGGTGACGACGATGGGCGAATAATCCCAGCGCTCAGAGATTCCTTTAGGTATGTATTCATGGTCTCCTTCTCCGGCGCCGACAGGCTGTAGAGCCGACCAGATGGCAGGGGAGCCCCCTGGCGGAGGTTGATGGCACAGTCATATGGTCGATGCGGGGGAAGAGACATAGCTTTCGATTTGCTAAATACCATACCCAGGTCGTGAAATTCTGGAGGCACCAGTGACAGGTCCGGAGGTGCTGTATCCGCCACAGGGGGAGCCGCGGATGGGGAGCAGGCAGCGGACTGAAGGCAGGTGCCCATACAGAAGGTACTCCATGCCGATACCCCAGCGGACCTCCAGTCCAGGACAGGGTTGTGGAGGCGTAGCCAGGGATACCCCAGGATGACGGGCGACACAGAGTTGGGCAGGACGTAAAATACCATCTCCTCCCGGTGGTTCCCTGAGATGATGACTGGGACAGGCATGGTCTGGTGAGAAACTCTCCCAAGGGAGGCACGGGAGAGATGGACCAGGGAGATGGGGTGTTTTAATGCCTGACAGCGGATGCCCAATCGGGTTGCCAGGCCTTGTGAAATGAAGCTGCCCTCTGCGCCCGAATCCACCAGTGCGTGGGTGAGGTGCCCAGTGGGATTGTGGCAAAAACGGATGGGCAGCTTTAATTGGGTGAGAGAGTCTAACCGGTTGGGATCCGCGAGGCTCCCTACAGCGATTCGCGGACCCCGCCGACTGGCTTTCCGCGGGCAACGCTCCACAGTGTGTTGGTCACCTCCGCAATACATGCAGAGGCCCAACTCACGGCGGCGTTGTTTCTCCGCAGGGGAAAGCTTGGTCCAGCCCGTCACCATCGGCTCCGACTCCTCGGGGCACAATGCTGGCGGCGCCGCCAGGGGGCGAGCTTGGAACAGGTGCGGCGAGACTCCACGAGGGCGAGAAGAAGAAGACTTCCGCCCCGAGGAGCGCTCGCGCAGCCTGTTATCCAAACTTATCGCTAAGGATGTCAGCTCCGCTAGCGTCCCAGGGATATCCCGTCCAGCCAGTTCATCCCTCAGATCACTATTGAGGCTGCGGAGGAACAGGCCACAGAGGGAGCGATCCTCCCAGCCCAATTCCTCCGCCGCTACCCGGAAGTCGACCGAGTAGTCCGCTGCCGACCGGCCTCCCTGCTGGAGAGCGAGGAGCCGATCGACCTGGACCGTCTCGGTTTGAGAATGGTCAAAGACCTCCAGGAAGCGCCTCACGAACTGGTCATAGGTGAGGGTGGCATAACTGGGCCTCGCCATTACGGCGTAGGTCCAAGTTAACGCACGCCCCTCCAGAAGATTCCCTATGTAACCAATCCGACTGTGATCCGAGGGAAAATCTCCGGGCACACGGTGGAACACGGACTCACACTGCATAATGAACCCCCGCGCTCCGCCGAGCTTACCGCTAAAGCGGGCGGGGGTCGGAATCGGTGTGAGCCGAACCGGTGCCACTGGAGCCGGCTGGACGGCCGCTGGAACAGCAGGAGCCGCGCCACCCTGGCGAGCCGGGGGGAACGGCTGTTGAGGATCCAAGCGGCCCAACCGGTTAGTTAAATTCAATAATTGATTAAAGATCACCTGTTGTTGATAAGCTATTTGATCCACTCTAGCCTCGAGAGTGGAAAACCGGTGTGCGAGCCCGCCGTCCGCCGAGCCGCTCTGCTGAAGCCGTACTGACATAACGCACGGCTCAGGAGACGCACACACACAGGCTTAGAGTAGTTCAAAGAGTTTATTAACAACAGGAGTGAATGAGTGCGTGTCTGCGGGATGTAAATGTGTTGGTGATGGTGTCTGCTCCAGGCACAGAGGCAGGTGACCGTACAGCCGAGCAACCCTATGGAGAGAGCACAGGGAGAGGGTGACGGGCATACACCAACACAGGAGGAATTTATGGCGAGAGAAGGACTTACTTGGTGGGTCAGGACAGCTGGCACAACAAGGGGGTGAAGCCCGGAAGACAGCCACCTGGAGAGCTCCGTGCAGCAGCGAGGATTGGGCGATGGAGTGGAGATGTCCGCCGCTGGGGAATCCACCTGTGCACAGGGGAGAAGACTGAAGAGAAAAGGTAAGCGATCTTCTTACCAAAATGGTTACGCTGAAGGGAAGTATGCTCACAACGGTGAGGGACGAAGTCTGACGGCTTCAGGCCGAGCCTCCGGGCGAGACGGCCTTTATCCCTCGCCGCTGATGATTGGCAGGTGCGTGAGCAGGTGGCGCCGCTGATGAATGGCGCGGCGTGACAAAGATGGCAGGATACGAGGCGACTGCGGTCTCTGGCTTTTTTGCCAGAGTAAAGGCAAAAAAGGAGAGCCAGAGAAGACTATAGGAGGCGAGACAACACACTCTGGAAAAGTACTGGAGCGTTTAGGAAGCCTTATAGAGCAGTATAAAGTGGAAGACATGAGGATACAAACTACATCACATATGAAGGTAAGCTGATTGCAAATGCTACTTTGCTTTAAGTTTGCCGTACTACATTGTAATGTCGGCAAGTTATCGCTGTTGGGTACTAAAATATGTGTTCTGTGTGTGTGTGTTTCAGATGGCTCTCTTGTGGCAAAATTATCGCTTCAAACCGTGGGTCTGGGCATTCAACACAGGCTCCCAGTGAGATGTCACCCCAGCTTCACAAACGCATAGTGGTTACAGAACTTCAGAATGTCTGTAGAAATGTTTAACTTCCTGTGCAACAAATTGCTCTGATCTGTGTGAAAATCGCAGAGGGACTACTGAGACATCATGGGATGTGCTCCAGCCGGTAATGTTGTGGCAAAAAGTGATCAGCTGCCAAAACTTGATCGCCAGGTGCCATATTGTAGTTATGGGGTTAGTTAGGCCCAAAAATATTTGGACAGTGACACAAGTTTTGTTATTTTAGCTGTTTATGAAAACATATTCAGGATACAATTATATACGTAATCAATATGGGCTTAAAGTGCAGACTCTCAGCTGTAATTTGAGAGTATTCACATCCAAATTGGAGCAAGGGTTTAGGAATTACAGCTCTTTAATATGTAGCCGCCTCTTTTTCAATGGACCAAAAGTAATTGGACAATTGACTCAGAAGGCTGCAAAAAAAATAAAAAAAAAAATAACAAGGCTGCATGGGCTCTTCCCTCATTAACCTGTCATCAATTAAGCAGTTAAAAGGTCTGGAGTTGATTCCAGGTGTGGCGTTTGCATTTGGAAGCTGTTGCTGTGAACACACAACATGCGGTCAAAGGAGCTCTCAATGGAAGTGAAACAGACCATCCTGAGGCTGAAAAAAAAGAAGAAATCCATCAGAGAGATAGCAGAAATGTTAGGAGTGGTCAAATCAACAGTTTGGTACATTCTGAGAAAAAAAGAGTGCACTGGTGAGCTTGGGAACTCAAAAAGGCCTGGACGTCCACGGAAGACAACAGTGGTGGATGATCGCAGAATCCTTTCCATGGTGAAGAACAACCCCTTCACAACATCCACTCAAGTGAAGAACACTCTCCAGGAAGTAGGTGTATCGGTATCTAAGTCTACCATAAAGAGAAGACTTAATGAGAGTAAATACAAAGGATTCACCACAAGGTGCAAACCATTAATCAGACTCAAAAATAGAAAGGCCAGAATTGACTTTGCCAAAAAACACCTGAAGAAGCCAGCCCAGTTCTGGAACAGCATTCTTTGGACAGATGAGACTAAGATCAACCTGTACCAGAATGATGGGAAGAAGAAAGTTTGGAGAAGAATTGGAACAGCTCATGATCCAAAGCACACCACATCTTCTGTAAAACATGGTGGAGACAGTGCGATGGCATGGGCATGCATGGCTTCCAATGGCACTGGGTCACTTGTGTTTATTGATGATGTGACAAAAGACAGAAGCAGCCGGATGAATTCTGAAGTGTATAGGGATATACTTTCTGCTCAGATTCAGCCAAATGCAGCAAAGTTGATTGGACGGCGCTTCAGGAGTTTTTTAAAGCAAAGAAGTGGAATATTCTGCAATGGCCGAGTCAATCACCAGATCTCAACCCAATCAAGCATGCATTTCACTTGCTCAAGACAAAACTTAAGACAGAAAGACCCACAAACAAGCAACAACTGAAGACAGCTGCAGTAAAGGCCTGGCAAAGCATCACAAAGGAGGAAACCCAGTGTTTGGTGATGTCCATGGGTTCCAGGCTTCAGGCAGTCATTGTCTGCAAAGGATTCTCAACAAAATATTGAAAAGTAACATTTTACTCAGGGTTATGTTTATTTGTCCAATTACTTTTGAGCCCCTGAAATGAGGAGCATTTGTATAAAAATAGCTACAATTCCTACATGTTTAATCATATATTTTTGTTCAACCCCTTGAATTAAACCTTAAAGTCTGCACTTCAGTTCCGTTGTAGTTGTTTCATTTCAAATCCAATGTGGTGGCATGCAGAGCCCAAATCATGAAGATTGTGTCACTGTCCAAATATTCCTGGGCCTAACTGTATATATTTCAATAGGTAAACAGTACTGAGTTAGGTATAATAAGATATATTTAACAATTATGATGCATTTTAAGCCAAAACAAACTGGATCTAGGATTAAAATAACACAGTCACAAGGTTACATGGAGAAATACATGGCTTTACTGAATATATACATGTAGCTACTGTATAAATGTATATTCTCTGCATCAACAATGTACTATACATGTGTTCATTTAGTATTGCACTAGGAATTTTGACAAACCTTTGTACTTTTTGCAGATGTGTCTCCACTTTTGTTTTATGTGTGAAGGTTACCACCAAGTGACATAAATTAAATAATAAAAGACTGGAAAAGCTGTCTAAGGACAATCCAGCAGTTTGAGAAATCACTTTTGGTTTAGTGCAAGTCTGCCGACAGAATTATGAGCCATAAAGCAGTTTGTGTTAAAATGTTAAATCCCATTAAACCCTAACCCAGGGGGGTCCAATCATGTGCCATGGAGGGCCAAGACCCTGCAGGTTCTCTCTTCTACCCAGTCTCTTCAGCAGGTGTTTTCACTGATCAGCAGTCAATGGAAGAAATTCAGTGGAATATGCTATTGAAGACACTTGTTGGAGGTAAAGCCTGCAGGGTCTTGGCCTTCCATGGCACATGATTGGACACCCCCACCCTAGCCCACTGTTAGGAAATACAGATGCTAATGTGGCCCAGAATTCCTCCATATACTGGTACTATCACTAAAGAGTGCAGTGTCTTCTGCACTGGCACGTCCAACAATACAGTCTTCAGTAAATAAAATAATTGTTTTTGATTACTTGTTCTTAAAAATGAGCCATGATTTTCAGCGTCACTGATAAATGGTATGTACTGTTGACTCTTTTCCCACCGGTGTCTTAACAGACAAAACAGAAAATCATGATGCAAACACATAAGTCACTAAATTGTTTATTACAATCAGCAGCAAATTCCAGATTATTTAGAATGTACAAAATTCAAACTGTAAATAAAAAACTTAGAATGGGTCACACATGCTGGCCACACTGCCTCACTGAGAAGCAACTGGATGTGCCACTCAAGCTGGTCCCGGTTCAGCAGATCTTCAGCCTGCATCTCTGTAAATAGTGACGCGAGGTCCGGTTTGGGGTGGCTCGTTTTCCTCTTGCCTAGACAAAAGACAGAAATGGGTGGTGGTTAATTAAAGCAAGTTTAAAACATGTTTGGAAATACACTTGTTGCTAAAAGCCAGTGGTGGAATGTGACAAAAAAGTACTTTGTTTTTGTATTTAACCACAATTTTCATGTACCTGCGCTTCAGTAAAGTAGATTTTACAAGGGCTGGGTTATATTTAAAATCATTTGTTTTTACTGTGGCCTCAGCAATCAGAATGAGTTGATACTTTCAGTTGAATGGAATCTAGTACTTTAACTGAGGGTGTGCATCCCCGAGTATGGAGTCGCTCAGTCAAAATATGTAATTTTTATTAGTAAAAGTTTAGCCACCGCTCTGTCACCGTCATGTCGCCCTGGCTTCAAGTGTGGATGGTGTTTTGTACTTGTATTGCTAAAATATAAAAGGAAGCACTACAGTGGGTCTCAAATATTTGTAATGCGTCCTGTTATTATAGTACTGCATGAGTTTATTGACGATAGACTATAAACTACACATATAAACTAAATTATATTGATGACTGAACAACTCCCATTCCCCAAAGTGCAAGATACACTATTATGAATATAACTCACAAAGGATCACACAAGTGATCTGACAAAAAATAAATAAATAAATAAACAAGCAGTTTATTTTACAGTGGCTAATATTAGATGTGCCATTCATTTTCAGTTATTCTGTAATTAATATTCCATCCATCCATCCATCCATCTTCTACCGCTTTTCCGGAGGTCCGGGTCGCGGAGGCAGCAGTTCAAGCAGAGAAGCCCAGACTTCCCTCTCCCCAGCCACCTGCTCCAGCTCTTCAGAGGGGATACCAAGGCGTTCCCAGACTAGCTGGGAGACATAGTCTCTCCACCGAGTCCTGGGTCTGCCCCGGGGTCTCCTCCCAGTGGGACGTGCCTGAAACACCTCAAGTGGGAGGCGTCGTAATTAATATTCACACAATCAAATAAATCTCAGTTCAGTCCCTTTCATATTAAGTGGAAATTGTGCTACTTTAATTCTAAGATTAAGATTAAGATTAAGATAAGCCTTTATTAGTCCCACAACGGGGAAATTCCAGGATTGCAACAGCACAGGGATAGCAACACTCAGAGCAACAATCAGAAGGCAAGAAAAAAAACAAGCAAGCAAGAGCAGCTAATATACATATGTACATATTACTATAAAATATATATATACACACACACACACAGACACACAGTGCAGAGCATTGTAGCTGGATGGAATAAATATATGAATATATGAACACACAGTGCAGAGCATTGTAGCTAGATGGAATAAATATGTAAATATATAAACACCCACAGTACGGAGCAATGTAGCTAGGTGGAATAAATATGCAAGTATATAAACACACACAGTGCGGAGCAATGTAGCTAGATGGAATAATATGTAGATATATAAAAACACAGTACGGAGCATTGCAGCTAGGTGGAATAAATATGCAAGTATATAAACACACACAGTGCGGAGCAATGTAGCTAGATGGAATAATATGTAGATATATAAAAACACAGTGTGGAGCATTGTAGCTAGATGGAATAAATATATAGATATATAAATATAAACACACCCAGTGCTGAGCATTGTAGCTAGATGGAATAAATATGTAAATATATAAACACACACAGTGCGGAGCATTGTAGCTAGATGGAATAAATATATAGATATATAAATATAAATTATATAAATTATATAAATTATTATATAAATTATATAAATTATAAATATAAATTCTGGCACTTTACCTATACTTTAACTTAAAAAGCAAAGGATTTGAGTACTTTGTCCACCACTACTAAAAAAATAACGGGATGTGCAACTTACCAGTCATAGCACATTCTGTGTAGTGCTAAACGTTGCCAGTGTCACAGCAGATGCTGGTTGGACTCTAGAACGAAAATACACACAAGTTAAAGTAGAACTGAAGTGAACGGCATTGAACGGCACTGGGTGATAGTACATACAATTATAAAGATAATTTATCATTGGCACCCCCTCCACCAATCCCGGAATCTTGGAGAAAATCGCGATTTTGAATTTCCCGCCCTGAAAAATCCGACGAATCCACCGATTATCGGGAAGTGCAGCCGGAGTTCCGCGTGACGTCACGAATTGGGCACAGTCCTCAATGTTTACCATTGCGAGCATGTCGACACTGGTTGTTTTTGGTGCATTTTGTCGTGATAGTCGACTACAAAACACTTCCAACACCTGGGAAGATCTGTTCAGTGGCCAAGGAAAGCTGTCATGGCGACGAAAGAAAAGAAAGGGGGAGGAAAAGCTGCACGGTGGCGCAGTGGTTTAGCACTGTGGCAGCACAGTTTACCCTCGGCCGGGGGATCGCGGGGATCATGAGATCGTGGGTTCGATCCCAGCCCCCGACCAACAGTGAGCTGTGTGGAGTTTGCATGTTCTCCCCGTGTTGCGTGGGTTTTCTCCGGGATTTCTCCGGTTTCCTCCCGCATACCAAAAACATGTAGGTTTAGGGCGCTCGCGAACGGCAGCCGGTGGCTTGTCACCAGACTGCAAACCGAATCTACCTACGGGTACAAATAAGTAACAAAAAAAAAAAAAAAGCGACCGGGAAGGGATGCATTGCATGGTCACCAGCTGGTCACTGCACTGATTGCATCAGACCATTGGCACCACCCTCGGACCGCATTGTCCCTTTTCTACTGGAATTATTGTTATTGAAACACAAAAATCGTCTGCAGTCCAGACTTAATTTTCCTTATCCTGACACCCCAAACATGCTAAAGTAGAGAAGTAAAGACTCACCATTCTGTATTCAATAAGCGACTCTCCTCCCCATCACTGCTGCGGTCTGACTCTGAGTCGGTGCCGGAATCCCCCGACAATTCTGGCTCAAATCTGTACGGTTCGATGCCTCCCTTGCTCTCTTCCTGTTCACTTGACACTCCTGCATCCTCCTCTGTCTCGTCACCGATCCTGAATGCCTCTTCACTCTGAAAACTCTGGTTTTCTTGACTGCTGGAACTGCTATCATCTGCCATTGTTGTTTTGCTAAGAGTCACACTCGTGACGTCACGTAGCGTCGTCTGCACTACTTCCGGTTTGTTTGGCACTGCCAGCCAGAGGCAAAAGTTTATCGGCTTATAGCTTGGCCATCGCACGGCCTAAAAATTTCTTTTATGTGTTGAAAAATACAATAGGTAATAAGGAATTAATCCGCTATTCTACTTTTTGTGCAAAAAGGTGGGTTCAGTTCTACTTTAAGTACAGGCATAGCACGAAAGTGCAACATGCAAAAAAACCCCACCTTTTTAACCAGGATTACAACTAGCTTATTTCATCAGATGTTGTCGACACAAGCGCAAAATACAAGGAGAGCACAGAGCATGGAGTTAGCATTGATGGCTAACTAGCTAGCTCATTGTCTGCACACAGGAGACAACGTTGTTGTTTGTTCAAAATGAACTTTCCACTGCTGGGATAAATAACGTAAAAGATGCATAGTATCACATCATTTGGGCTGCACGGTGGCGCAGTGGTTTAGCACTGTGGCAGCACAGTTTTACCCTCGGCCGGGGGATCGCGGGAATCATGAGATCGTGGGTTCGATCCCAGTCCCCGACCAACAGTGAGCTGTGTGGAGTTTGCATGTTCTCCCCGTGTTGCGTGGGTTTACTCCGGGATTTCTCCGGTTTCCTCCCGCATACCAAAAACATGTAGGTTTAGGGCGCTCGTGCACGCAGCGACCAGCAGCCGGTGGCTTGTCACCAGACTGCAAACCAAGTCTACCTACGGGTACAAATAAGTAACAAAAAAAAAAAAAGAAAAAAAAATCATATCACATCACTCACCATTCTCTATATCCTAATATCATGGCTTTCAACTGCTGAAGTTGGGTGCTCCCACGGCCGTAAATTCATTTCGGGTGGCTCCGTCTAGTTCCCTCTGGATTCTCTCATCAGCCGAAAGGCATAGAAAACTCTGCTGGACCGTGGTGTTGATTTCTGTGGGTCTGATTTCTGTGAAACCATTCTATCATTGTTGTTTATGCTGACGCTTGCTTGCTGGCTCACAGACGAATCTTTGCAAATGGTGGCTAGAGATTCTGTATAATTCAGCCTTAAAACGTCTCTCTCATGACATTACGCCCGGACCAATCAGTGGCCTGCAGTCTTTTGGCGTCACATTTTCAGGTCAGTACGGCACGCTTCGAACCACTTGGGAGCAGTCTGAAAAATTTGGACTGAAACCGCTACAGTTCCTAATGGAAAAGCCTACAAAGCGTACCGAACTGAACAGGTCCCAACAGGTACTAGTGGAAAAGGGGCTTTAGTGGAGGGGGTGTGGGGGTGGGGGTGTGTGTTTTCTCTGTGCTGTGGCTGGTGGTCTCGAAGCGGGTGTAAAAGATGTTGAGATCGACCAGCAGGCTGTCTTTAGACCTAGTGGTGCTGCTGTTAGTCCTCTTGTAGTCTGTGATGTCTTGCAGGCCTTGCCACATGGACCCCGGGTCAGGAGTGGAGTAGAGGCTGTCCAGCTTTTCTCTGTACTGCCTCTTGGCTGTTGATATAGCCTTTTTCAGTACATACTTTGCAGTTTTGTACTCAACTTCACAGCCTGATTTAAATGCACAAGAGCGAGCACGCAGCATCTGACATACCTGACTGCTGATCCAGGGCTTCTGGTTGGGGAACTTCCTGACCTGTATGGTGGGTACGATGGTATCAACGCACGTGCTGATGTACCCAGTCACGTATTCAGCATCATCCTGTATGTTTACAGAAGAGTCCTCGCGGATGGCTGAAGCTTTAAACACATCCCTTTCTGTGCAGGCAAAACAGTCTTGTAGGATGCTCTCAGTCTCTGGAGTCCAGTGCTTAATTTGCTTAATAACAGGGTTATTAACATCACACCATGAGTGGTTTATAAATACACACAAACACCCACCCCTCGTCTTACCATAGTCTCCTGTTCTGTCTGCTTGGTGTGTTGAGTGTGTCTGTAGCTGAATAGCGCTCTCCAGGACTCTGTCTAAAAGCCAGGTCTTGCAGAAAATTAGGGCACAACACTCTCTTATCTCCCGCTGGTCTTCAATCCTTGCTCTTAGTTCATCTAGCTTATTTTCCAAAGACCAAACATTTGCCATTAAGAGACTGGGTAGTGGTGGCCGGCTGGAGCGAGCCTTTAGTCTAGCATGTAGCCCTCCTCTCTTGCCTCGTCAGAGGCGCCTTTGGCCCAGCCTCCAACACACTCTCTTGGAGTCAGCATGCTCACACAGGCTCGGTGCTTCGGGGCCTCCCTGGGGGTGCTGGTGGTCACCGTGAGGGCGGATGATGCATTGCAGGTCGGGTGGTATAAAGCCAGTAAACTCCGTGTGGCTGCTTGACTTGGCGATAACCAGTAGTGTCTGTCGGTCGTATGTTAGCAGTGTATGACCTCCGTGCACTGTAGAAAGAACAACAACTATGCAAAAAAGGAGAAAAGTTGGCATTCGACAAATGGCTGTGGTGAACATACTTCAAGAAGAGAGAGGAACATAGGGTGACTTACAAGAGTGGAGGAAGGTGCACACAGGTGGACTACATCTTATGCAGAAGGAAAAATCTGAAAGAGATAGGCGACTGCAAGGTGGTGGTAGGGGAGAATGTAGCTAGACAGCATTGGATGGTAGTCTGTAGGATGAGGAGAGCAAGAAGAGGAAGAGAGTGAAGGCAGAGCCAAAGATTAAGTGGGGGAAGTTACAGAAGGAAGAAGGTCGCGCAGAGTTCAGGAAGGAGTTGGTACAGGCTCTGGGTGGTAGGGAAGAATTACCAGATGACTGGGAAAGTACAGCAAAAGTATTGAGGGAAACGGGTAGAAAGGTATGTGGTGTATCCAGTGGACAGAGGAAGGAAGACAAGTAGACTTGGTGGTGGAATGAGGAGGTACAGGAAAGTATTCAAAGGAAGAGATTAGCAAAGAAAAAGTGGGATAGTCAGGGAGATGAAGAAAGTAGACAGGAGTTTTTGGCATGGCAAAGAGAGAGGTGGCAAAGGAAAAGGCATATAGTGAGCTGTATGAGAGGCTAAACACTGAGGAAGGAGAAGAGGAGTTGTATCGGTTGGCTAGACAGAGAGATCGAGCTGGAAAAGATGTGCAGCAGGTTAGGTTGATTAAGGACAGAAATGGTAATGTACTAACAAATGATGAGTGTGTGTTGAGAAGGTGGAAGCAGCACTCTGAAGAGTTGATGAGTAAATAAAATAAGAGCGAGAGGATGGCTGAAGAAAAGATGGTGAACAAGGAAGTTCCCAGGGTTAGCAAGGCAGAAGTGAGTTTAACTTTGAGGAGGATGAAGAAGGGAAAGGCGGTTGGTTCAGATGACATACCTGTGGAGGTATGGAGACGTTTTGGAGAGACGGCAGTGGACTTTTTAACCAGATTGTTAAACACAATCTTGGAGAGTGAGAGGATGCCTGAGGAGTGAAATGCTTTGGTACCAGTTTTCAAGAGCAAAGGTGATGCTCAGAGCTGTAGTAACCACAGAGGCATAAAGTTGATCAGCCACGCTATGAAGATGTGGGAAAGAGTTATTGAAACCAGGTTTAGAGGAGAGGTGATGATCAGTGAGCAGCAGTACAGTTTCTTGCCAAGAAAGAGTACTACAGATGCAATGTTTGCTTTAAGAGTGTTGATGGAGAAGTATAGAATAGAATCTTTATTGTCATTGTACACAAAATACAACGAAACTCTGTTCAGCAGTCTCTTATCGGCAGCTTAAAATACAATCATCATAATAATAAATAGATAAAATACTAATGTACTCTACATATATATGACTGTGTGCATACCTACTAAAAGGATTATGAGTGCAACAGTCTGTCTGCTGCTCTTGGAAAAGAGCTGTCTTTCATTCTGCTGGTCCGGGTTTTGATGACTCTGAGCCTACCTGAGGGAAGGGTGGAAAACAGGTAATGTCCTGGGTGTGTTGGGTCATTCTTGATGTTTTTAGCTCTTCTGAGGAGGCATGTGGAGTAAATATCCTCCATGCTCTGGAGCGGGGAGCCCACAATCCACTGGGCTGTCTTAATAACCCATTGCAGCTCCTTCTTTTCTGCCACTGTACAGCTGGAGTACCAAACAGTGCAACCATACATCAGGACACTCTCTACTGTGCAGCGATAGTAAGTTCTTAAGCAGAGCTGGAGGAAGTTTGTTGTGCTTCAGGGTTCTGAGAAAAAAAAGAGTTGTTGCTGGGCTTTCTTGATGTCGTGAGTTGTGTTCACACTCCAACTTAGGTCTCTGGATATATACACACCCAAGAATTTGAAGTCAGCAACCTGCTCCACCAATTCCCCTTCAATGCTCAATCCTGCATGCTGTGCTTTTGATTTCCTGAAGTCTATAATTATTTCTTTAGTCTTCTTTGTGTTTAAGCACAGGTTATTGTCTCTGCACCATGCCAACAATGTCTGAATCTCCTCCCTATAGGCTGTTTCATCATTGTTTGCCACCAAACCCACTCCACAAACTTAATTATTGCATTAGAGCTGTGGGTGGGGGTGCAGTCATGAGTATATAGGGAGTACAAGATTGGACTGAGAACACTGCCCTGGGGTACACCAGTACTGAGAGTGACAGTGAAGGAGGTAAGACTACCCAGCTTAACATGCTGGGGTCGGTTTGTGAGAAAATCTTTAATCCACTGACAAAGGGATGTTCCAAGCTGTTGTGACTGCAGTTTACTGACCAGTCTATTGGGGCTGATGGAATTGAAGGCAGAGCTGAAGTCAGTAAACGGCATCCAAACATAGGTGTTTGGATTTTTGAGATGGGCAAGAGCTGTGTGTAGTGCTATTGAGATAGCATCATCTGTTGATCTGTTTGGCCTTTAAGCAAATTGATGTTGATCCAGGTCCAAGGGAATGCAAGATTTGATGTGTTGCATCACCAGTCTTTCCATGCATTGCATGATTACTGGTGTGAGAGCAATGAGCTGATAATCATTTAAACCTGTGACAGCTGAAGTTTTGGACACAGGGATAATGGTGACGGTTTTAAGGCAAGTGGGAACTGTGGCTTGTTGAAGTGATCGGTTAAAAATAGCTGTAAATACTGTGGCTAGGTGACTAGCACATGTTTTCAGTACCTGACCTGTAACTCCATCTGGTCCTGGTGCTTTCCTGGTATCGATGCTATGCAGGACCCGCTGGACTTGATATGACTAGAAAGTGAGTGGCTGCTCACTCTCAGATGCTGTCATAGTCATATCTGATTCTTGCCTATGATTCTCCTCAAATCAAGCAAAAAATGTATTAAGATCATTTAAGAGGGAGATGTTGATGGGAGTACTGTAGTTTTGCTTGTAATCAGTAATAGTCTTGATTCCTTGCCACATAGCTCGTGGGTTATTTTCTCTGAAATTATCTTCAATGAGCTGTTTATATTTCATTTTTTTTTTTTCCACAATATCTTTATTGAACCTTTTTTTTTTTTTAACAAACATGATACAAACAATCAAACACTAACACTAAAGTACTACAAAAAAAAAAAAATGCACTAAAAACACCAACAACCACCAACAAAATCAAGTCTTCAACAATGCTCCTCTGTTTAGTCTAGACAATCCAATACATTAGTATACATATTATGTTCACCAGTTTGGAATTTACAAGGTCCACACACATCATTCACCTTCTTCTTCAAGAGTTATGTTTAAATTTTTTACATAATCAATAAAAGGTCTCCATATATTCTCAAACACAATTTCCTTTGATTTCAGTATATATGTTATTCTTTCTAATGGAAGGTTTGTTAACATCTGTCTTAACCACTGAGTCACATCTGGTCTATGAGTCTTTTTCCATAATAGTGCAATACATTTTTTGGCATTAAGCAAACTGAGGTCTATGAATGTTCTTTCACTTTTATTGAAATTATGCTTTTCTGGGTACAGACCCAACAAAACCAGTTTAGGATTCAATATGATTTGTTTTGAGATTATTTTTTCAATTGTTACCCTCACCTCTTCCCAAAACATTCTTATTAATCTACATTCCCATAAACAATGAAATAGGGTTCCTTTACTTTCCATGCATTTTGTGCATGTATCTGGTATATTTTTGTTATATCTATTTAACTCCTCCGGTGTAACATACATCCGCATTAACCATTTGAAATGTATCAATTTAAGGCGTGCATTTATTGATTTGGTTTGAGCTTCTGTACAAGCCAATTCCCATTGTTCCTCTGAAATTTCAATTTGCAGATCTTCTTTCCAGTAGTTTAATCTTTTCAGTGAATTTTCACTTGAAGATAGTGTCAATGAGTTATAAAACTCTGAAATAATACCCTTTCTTTTACTATCTTTCATCATCATTTTTTCCAAGGATGAATAAATAGGTCGAGTGAGAGCTTTATTTTGATTTGATCGAATAAAGTTTCTAAGTTGAAGATATTTTAAAAAATGTGTTCTATTGAGATTAAATTTGATCCTCAGCTCTTCAAAAGACATTATGTTGTCTGCACATGGCAAATATAAATCCTGAATCTTTTGTATCCCTTTTAAATTCCATACTTTAAATACAGCGTCCGCTCTCCCTGGTTTAAAATATTGATTACCCCATATTGGACTAAATTGTGACAATAACTGTGGTTCTTTTAAATAGTTTTTAGCTTCACACCATATTTTGATCATATGCTTTACAAATGGATTTTTAACTTGTTTTTGTAATTTTTTTGCCGAATCTGAGTATATGAATATGGGAAGAGGTAAAGGTAAATTGTATGATTCCATTTCAGTCCAGTGAGGGAGATCATTTGATGAAAAATAATATGTCATAGACCTCAGTTGTGCCGACCAATAATACAACATAAAATTTGGACATTTCAGACCTCCACGATCAAATGGTAAATATAATAAAGACAGACGTAATCTAGCCCTCCTGTTGTTCCATATAAATTCCACTAACTTTTTTTTTATTCTTGAGAATAGATCTAAAGGTGGTGATAAGGGAATGTATTGAAATAAATAAAGTATTTTAGGTAAAATATTACTTTTAAGTATATTGATTCTCCCGATCATCGACATTGGTAGTGACATCCATCTCTGAGTTAACTCACTGATATCTGACATTAAGGCTTCATAGTTGACACTGGCGACTGATTCTAGCTTAGGCATAATTTGGATTCCTAAATATTTAAACTGATTTACAACATTGAATTGATTTACCTCAGGGGCTGGGTAATTTCTCTGGGTCTCATTTAGCATTAATATTGAAGATTTAGTTTTATTTATTTTATATCCTGATATTTCCCCAAAATTCTTTATTAAATTCAACAAGGTTGGAATTGATTTTTTTAGATTCGACATAAACAAAATTATATCATCGGCGTACAGGGAGATTTTATGTTCTGTTGGTCCAACTTTAATTCCATATATTTGTGAATGTAAACGTATCGCTATCGCTAAAGGTTCAATTGCCATAGTAAACAGTAAAGGTGAAAGTGGACAGCCTTGTCGACATCCTCTATTGATTTTTATTGGTTTTGAAATATTGTTATTTGTTAGGATTTCTGCTGTAGCATTATTGTATATTATTTGAACCCATTTTATGAAATTATTTCCAAGTCCAAACCTTTGTAGGACTTCAAAAAGAAAGGGCCATTCAACTCTATCAAAGGCCTTTTCGGCGTCCAATGATAGGAGAGCTGTATCCGGTGCTTCTTTATTAAAATAGATAATATTAAATAGTCTTCTTACATTATGGAAGCCTTGTCTACCCTTTATAAAGCCATTCTGATCTCGATTAATAATATTTGGTAAAATTTCTTGTATTCGTCTTGCTAAAATTTTACAGATTATCTTAAGGTCGGCGTTTAATAGGCTTATTGGTCTCATATTTTCACATTTATTAGAGGGCTTACCTGGTTTTGGCAGCAGTATAATTAAGGCATTATTTATGTATGATGGTAAATTATTATTTTGAAATGCTTCTAAAACCATTTCCAAAAAAGGTTTTATTAATTTATTCTTAAATTTTTTATAAAGGTCAACTGGAAGACCATCTGGTCCTGCACTTTTTCCTGATTTCATATTATCAATGGCTAGCCCAACTTCTTCTTGACTAATTTTAGACTCCAATATCTCCCTGTTTTCATTTGGAATACACGGTATAGATAGTTCGTTCAAAAACCCATTTAGTTTTGTTAAATCAGGTTCATTTTTGGTATCATATAATTTTTCATAGTAATCTCTAAAGGCTCTATTAATTTCTAAAGGATCTATAACTACCTGTCCTTTACTTATAATACTGGTAATTGGTGTTTTAATTTCCAATTGTTTAATCTGCCATGCTAATAATTTTCCTGATTTTTCACCTTGTTCATAAAAAGATTGTTTCAATCTTAGAAGACTCGAGGCAGCTCTATTCGCTGATTTTTTGTCGTATTCAGCTCTCAAAATCAGTAATTCATTCTCCAACCTTGGGTCACTTCCTGCATACACTTTTTCCTGAAGATTTTTTATTTTATGTTCCAATTTAGCTCTCTCCTCTCGAGTCTTCTTAGATTTTGATCCTGTATAACTAATAATATGCCCCCTAATAAAAGCTTTGAAAGCCTCCCACTTTACACATGCTGATGTTTGTGTAGTATTGATGTCAAAGAACTCGTCTATCTGTTTTTCTATATACTTGACAAATTCCTCATCCTGAAGCCATTTATGCTGAAATTGCCATCTACCTGATTCCTTTGTCAATTTTTTATCTACATATATTAGACAACAGGGTGCATGATCAGAGATCACGATGTTATCATAAAAGCAGTTTTGAATCTTGGACCTTAATTCTGTGGAAATCAAAAAATAATCAATACGTGAGAATGTCTTGTAGGTACTGGAATAACAAGAATAGGCTTTAACTTGTGGTTTCATTTCTCTCCATATATCTAACAATCTCAATTCTTTCATAAAAATGATTAATAGTCATCCTACATCCAATGTGCGTACAATCCAGTCCTGTTGATCTATCCACACCTGGATTCAATGTACAATTAAAATCCCCTGCTATTATATGTTGCCCTGTAAGTGATGATAAGATGAGAAATAAATTAGCAAAGAACTTCTGATCATCTATATTGGGACCATATAAGTTCACAAGATTTATATTTTCTAATAGCAAAGAACCTTGAATGATTACATATCTTCCAAATTTGTCTCCAATTACATTTTTCACTTGAAAAGGAACTGATTTATGTATGAGAGTCATAACTCCCCTGGCTCGGGATGAAAATGAAGAGGTGAATACACTTCCCTGCCATCTACTCCTAATTCTTTTAACATCCTCCTCTATCAGATGAGTTTCTTGTAAAAACACAATTCTTGAACCCATGTCCTTTATTTTATTCATAACTTGTTTAAGTTTTTTTAAATTTTGTAGACCTCTGCAATTCCATGAAGTTAAATTAAGATTAACACTTTGGTCCATGATCAATAGAGAGTTTGGGATTACCTTGCAGTGTAAACATGCTCATACAGAGAAGCAAAAACATGAGTGGTTGAACATTCATCCTACAAACTACACACAAACAAATTTCCCCTTCCCACACTTGTGGCAAACCCCCCAAAATCAAAAGAAAAATTCTGTCTCCCGATATAGCCATCGACCGCTCCACACCCACGGGGAACAGCCTAAGCCACTCCTTCTTCATCCTCCCAATCACCCTAACTCTACTGCTTTTAATGACGTAACATTAACTCTCCTCTGTAGTTTTCCAACTTAACTCCAAAATTTTTAACAACTTTGTACATCATAGTTTTTTTTTGTTTGTTTGTTTTGTTTTTGTTTTGTTTTTTTTTTAATATATAATACAATCTATATTTTGTAAACTTACTATTTACTTCAAGTCAGTCAGATGCCTGTGCAAATGCTTAATTATTCTACCTTATATTTTGTTCATGCTTAGCTCCCACCAGTCTCTTCTTCTTCTTTGATCTTCTTGATGAACTCCTGCGCCTCCTCTGGGGTCTTGAAGATGTGGGTTCTGCCCTCATACGTGGTCAGCAGTCTCGCAGGATAGATTACACCATGACGAATCCCAAGGTTGCGCAGCTCCTTACGTACGGGATCAAACTGCTTCCTCAATTGCTGGATTCCTGTGGCCAAATCTGGGTAGAACCGCACCTGCTGGTCCTGGTGTTTAATCTCTCCTTTTTTAGCTCGTGCAGCGTTGAAGATCTTCATCCTGTCTCTGTTGTTAAGAAACTTCATAATTAAGGTCCTCGGCGGTCCCTTATCTCTCCGTGGGCCAATGCGATGTGCTTTTTCCAGAACCACTGCTGATTGCAACTCCTCGCTGCCCAGCACCTCCGGAATCCACTTTTCCAGAAAGGAACATACGTCCCGACCTTCTGATTCCTCTGGAAGACCCACCAGCCTCAAATTATTCTGTCTCGACCGAGATTCCAAATCCAAAATATTATCTTCCAGAGATTTATTTTTTTTTTCCAAAGTGCGCACCTTTAATTGAAGACGGGTGACGTCATCTTCAGCACTAGCGAGACGGAGCTCCATCTGCGCCGTTCGTTCTACACAGTCACCCAATTCCTTTCTTATTCCTTCCAACGCTGTCATAATCCCATCAAATCTAGAGGAAAAGTCCGCTCTCATTGAACTCATGGCAGCCATCAGCGCATCTGCGCCATTCCCCGCAGAAATCGCAGCGTTGCCAGCCTCCTCCGCCATATATGGAGCCCTGTTTGCTGCGTCACAGACCTGAAAGTCCGTTAATTTGGACTGTTTCGGCGGCTCGCTTTTTCCTTTTCCTGGTTTTCCAGCCTTAGGCTTCGCCGACATATCCTCGCCCAAACGCTGGGATACGTTCTGTCCCAAATGAGAGAGTTATTTGCCGATTTTTTTTCTCCAGGAGCAGAGCAGAGCGAGACACGTCCGTCCTACGTGGCAGCCATAACCGGAAGTCTTATATTTCATTTTTGCTGCTTTGATGCCCCTCTTCAGGTCTGCTCTTGCGTCCTTATAGGTGTCCTTGGCCCCCAGTCTGAATGCCACATCTCTGGCCTTAAGCAACTTTCTGACGTTGTTTTTGAACCATGGTTTTTGGTTGGGGTGCGTTTTAAACTGTTTTTCCGTGGTTACGTTATCTGTGCAAAATTTTATATAAGATAGTATTGTAGTGGTGTAGTATTCAATATCTGGATGTTCAAAAATCTCCCACTCTGTATGAAGTATCCCCTTTAATACTGTGGGACGCATGCAAAGCTGTAATAAGGGGAAAGATTATCGCAAAACTGGCACTCCAAAAGAAACTGAGACAAGAAAAACTAATCACATTAGAGTCAGAACTTAAGAAACTAGAAAAAAAGCACAAAGACAACACTCATTCTAATGACTCACTCAAAATTAAGGAAATTAAAAAAACAAATAAACAAGATCTACACAATAGAAATCCAGAAGAAACTTACATTTCTGAAACAAAAATACTATGAAACAGGTAGCAAATCGGCAAAATTACTAGCCTATAAATTGAGGAAACAACAAACGGAGAGAGCAATCTACAAAATCAGAGACCCAGTAACAAAGGAAATAAAATTTAGAATTCAGGAAATTCTTAAAAGCTTTGAGAATTACTACAAGAACTTGTACTCCCGCAAAAAACACAAAAACGCATCCAAAGCCTTCCTAAATACATTAAATCTTCCCCAACTTACTGAGCCACAAAATAAAAAACTACTGTCAGAAATGCAACCTAAAGAATTAGAAAAAGCAATTATGAAACTTAAAGCTAACAAATCCCCAGGAGCAGATGGCTATACAGCAGAGTGGTACAAAACCTTTAAACAGCAACTATCTCCTCTCCTCCTGAAAACATTTAACTGTGTCCTCCACACAGGGGAAATCCCCCCCTCCTGGAGAGGAGGGGTCATTGCAGTCATACCTAAACCTGAAAAGGATAAACTAGACTGCTCCAACTACAGACCAATCAGTGTGTTAAATCAGGACTATAAACTTTTTACCGCTATCCTTGCCAAAAGGTTAGAAAATATACTGACAGACTTAATTCATTTAGACCAAACAGGTTTTATAAGACAAAGACAGACACAAGATAACATTAGACGCACTTTACACATAATTCATCATATAAAAAAATATAATTTAAATGCAGCCATATTGGGATTAGATGCTGAAAAAGCATTTGATTTGGTTGACTGGTCTTTCCTATATAGAATCTTATCCAGCTTCAATTTTCATAACAACTTCATTAGAACTATCCAGGCATTATATAAAAAACCAACAGCTAAAATAAGGATTAACGGTAAATTATCATCATCTTCTGAACTGGAAAGAGGATGTCGTCAGGGCTGCCCCTTGTCTCCACTGCTCTTTGCAATCTTCATAGAACCTCTGAGCCAATGGATAAGACAGAATCAAAAAATTCAAGGTATTACACTTGGTCAGAAGGAACATAAAATAGCACTCTTTGCTGATGACATTTTAATATACCTGGGGAAGCCGGACACCTCTTTTCCAGAACTAATCTCAGTTTTTTCAGAGTATGGAGAGTTATCGGGGTACGAATTAAACATGCATAAAACCCAAATTTTAACATTCAACTATGACCCAAATCAATATTTACTAAGCAAATACAAAACTAACTGGGAGATGGAATCTATGAAATATCTGGGGGTCAATATCCCGAAACAACTCAACAAAATTATAACACTAAACTATGATCCACTGATGGCAAAAATAAAATCTGATCTAGCAAGATGGAATATGATACCATTCTTGGGTACTGCACAAAGAATTGAAGCAGTCAAAATGAATATACTTCCACGTCATCTATACCTTTTCCAAACAATACCGGTAGAACCTCCCAAAAAAACATGGCAAGAACTGGACAGAAGGATCTCAAGATTCATATGGCAGGGCAAGAGACCTAGAATCAGATATAGAACCCTACAGCTAAACAAAGACAAAGGTGGGCTCGCGCTGCCAAATATCAGGGACTATTTTAAAGCCGCGCAAATTAAAACTTTAGTTGAGATATGTAACCCAGACTACACTGCACAATGGAAGGAGATAGAATGCCAAATAACAAGTGACATTCCCCTACAGGCGATAATAGTGAACAATGCCTTACCTAAACTTTTGAATAACACTAACCCGTGGATAGAGACCCCGCTAAAAATTTGGTTTAAGATAGTCAGAGAGAATCAAACTAAAGAACCCTATCGATTATTGCAATGGATTTCCTATAATCAGGACTTTACTCCTAATGAAACAGACACTAGATTTAAAAAGTGGAAAGAGAACGGACTGATAAAATATTACGATTTTTTTAAAGGGCAAACTTTAAGAAGTTTTGAAGATTTGAAAAAACAAGGTCTAGTAAATCAAGACCTTTACAGGTTCTTTCAGCTTAGACACCACATAAACAAAATATTTAAAAAGGAGGATTTGGAAAGGGCCCAGTCAGGTGTTCTGAAGGTTTTCTTAATGGCATATAAAGGGATCCCAGGGATCAGATACATTTCTAAATTATACCATGGTCTTCAAGCCTTAAAAGGAGACAACACATCATATATAAAAGAGAAATGGGAAAAAGAGGGGAATTTCACTTTACAACTGGAATTATGGGAAAAACTAAATAAACAACAGTGGAGAAGTACCTCATCCCTGCTGTGGAGAGAATTTGGATGGAAAAATTTGGTAAGATTTTTCAGAACACCTGCACAAAGCAAATTTACTCGTAAAGGGTTGAATTGCTGGTGCTTGTGTGGTGAAAAGACAGCAAATCATTTTCATGTGTTTTGGTCATGCCCAGTTATCCACCAATATTGGACCAATGTACAGACAATATTGGGGAAAATATTCAAAGTAACAGTCCCCTTTTCTTTTGTAACTTTGTATTTGGGTTTACTACCGGACTCACTGGAAAGACGAGGAGAAAAATACTTATCCACTGTTTTAATATTGGCAAGTTAAAAAGCACTAACAAAAAAATGGATGTTGAAAGACTGTCCTACACCTGAAGATTGGATTAACGTGATTCAGGACATTTATTTGATGGAAAAGTTGACATTTGCACTGAGACAGGACATGGATGGGTTCTTGAACTTCTGGCAACCCTGGAATGCATATGTGTCCTCCATCAGATCTAATTTTTGACAAATACCATTTCAATAATGGCACCTCTCTTTGTTCCAACACTACTCAGATTCTCTTTTATTTTTCTGCTCTTGTTTTTTTTGTTCTTTTTTTAATTTCTCTTTTTCTTTCACTAAAAAAAGGGTGTTGTAATAATTTTTTTCCAATGTTGACAAAAAACAAAAAAAGGGGGAATATGTGATGAAAATGTAAACAATGCAATGTTGTAATGACATGTACACCCTTTATAAAAACTTAAATTAAAAAAAATGGAAAAAAAGAAAAAAAAAAGTAAACTTGATCACTAAGTACCTGCACTGAACAAAATGTTTGAATTTTTTTCCATACATTTAAAAAGAAGACATTGTGGTATATGGGTGTAATTAGGTCTGTGGCCTTTACACTCAAATGATTCTGCTTTAAAATTATTTTCCCTTTAGTAAATAGTAAAACCTCCAACTGAGAAAAAAAAAATTCTACACACAATGCCCCATAATGACAACTTGAAAAAAGTTTTTTTGAGATTTTTGCAAATTTATTAAAAATAAAAAACTAAGAAATCACATCTACATAAGTATTCACAGCCTTTGTCATGAAGCTCAAAATTGAGCTCAGGTGCATCCTGTTTCCACTGATCATCCTTGAGATGTTTCTACAGCTTAATTGGAGTCCACCTGTGGTAAATTCAGTTGATTGGACATGATTTGGAAAGGCACACACCTGTCTATATAAGGTCCCACAGTTGACAGTGCATGTCAGAGCACAAACCAAGCATGAAGTCAAAGGAATTGTCTGTAAACACAATGGCACAATGGCCTCCATCATCCATACCGGAGTGGTGGCTCACTTGGTAGAGCATCCACCCCACACCCGGTAGGCAGGGGTTCAAATCCCGGCCGGGTCATGCCGAAGACCATATAAAAGTGGAACTTCCTGCCATCCAGCTTGGTGCTCAGCAATAATGGAATGGAGGAGGGAAATTTGTGGCGGCGTCTTGCATGGCAGCGGCCCTCTGATTCTACACTTGGGGTGTGTGTGATTGACACAGTAGATAGGTAAAGCACAATCTCGTTCTACTGTACATGATTGGTTGTACAGTTGAATGACAATAAAGGGTGATTTAATTTAATTTTAATTAAACCTCTGATTTGTCTCGAGGCACAAGTCTGGGGAAGGGTATAGAAAAATTTCTGCTGCTTTGAAGGTCCCACTGAGCACAATGGCCTCCATCATCCACAAATGGAAGAAGTTCGGAACCACCAGGACTCTTCCTAGAGCTGGCCGGCCTTCTAAACTGAGCGATTGGGGGAGACGATAGTCACTCTGTGAGAGCTCCAGTGTTCCTCTGTGGAAAGATGAGAACCTTCCAGAAGGACAACCATCTCTGCATCAATCCACCAATCAGGCCTGTATGGTAGAGTGGCCAGACAGAAGCCACTCCTGAGTAAAAGGCACATGGCAGCCCACCTGGAGTTTGCCAAAAATGAACCTGAAGGACTCTTAGATCATGAGAAACGAAATTCTCTGGTCTGATGAGACAAAGATTGAACTCTTTGGTGTGAATGCCAGGTGTCATGTTTAGAGGAACCAGGCACCACTCATAACCAGGCCAATACCATCCCTACAGTGAAGCATGATGGTGGCAGCATCATGCTGTGGGAATGTTTTTCAGTGGCAGGAACTGGGAGACTAGTCAGGATAGAGGGAAAGATGAATGGAGCAATGTACAGAGACATCCTGGATGAAAACCTGCTCCAGCGCGCTCTTGACCTCAGACTGGGGTGACGGTTCAT
The DNA here is from genome assembly GCA_020510985.1 of Pholidichthys leucotaenia. Classification (NCBI taxonomy): domain Eukaryota; kingdom Metazoa; phylum Chordata; class Actinopteri; order Cichliformes; family Pholidichthyidae; genus Pholidichthys; species Pholidichthys leucotaenia. Next base: position 13,326,221 of record CM035850.1, read on the forward strand.
CTTTCAGCAGGACAATGACCCTAAGCACACAGCCAGGATATCAAAGGAGTTGAGGCTGTAATTGCTGCCGAAGGTACATCAACAAAGTATTGAGCAAAGGCTTCTTCTTTCTTTTTTATTTTTAATAAATTTGCAAAAATCCAAAAAAAAAAAAATTTCACGTTGTCATTATGGGGTATTGTGTGTAGAATTTTGAGGAAAAAAATGAATTTAATTCATTTTGGAATAAGGCTGTAACACAACAAAATGTGGAAAAAGTGAAGTGCTGTGAAGACATTCCAGATGCACTGTACAAGATGTGAGACCTGCTAGGATGTATGGTTTGGAGACCGTGGTGCTGACAAAAAGACAGGAGATGGAGCTGGATGTGGCGGAGTTAAAGATGCTAAGCTTTTTATTGGGAGTGATGAGGAGGGACAAGATTAGAAATGAGTATATCAGAGGGACGGCTCACGTTGAGTGGTTTGGAGACAAAGTAAGAGAGGCAAGGCTGAGATGGTTTGGACATGTGCAGAGGAGGGACAGTGGAGATACTGGACAAAGGATGTTGAAGATGGAGATGCCCGGCAGGAAGAAAAGAGGAAGACCACAGAGAAGATTCATGGCTGTAGTGAAGGAGGACATGGAAAGGGTTGGTGTTACAGAGGAAGATGCAGGGATAGGGTGAGATGGAGACAACTGATCCTCTGTGGCGACCCCTAAAGGGAGCAGCTGAAAGAAAAAGAAGAGGTAGTGTGTGATCATATTATAATTAAAATGACGGTCAATTATATTATGACTGTTACAGCTTTTTCCATTAAAATAACAGAAAATCCCAGTGCATGCTGTTTACTCATGAGCTCCAGAGCTGCGCATTTTCAAAAACTGCCACTGAAATGGCATTAAACAATGCTCTTCTGATGACAGACCTCATTTTTCCTGAGCAAAAGTGCATTATCATAACATGCACCATTAATACTGATGTGCATGAGGTTGTGTGCTGCCACATCTCTTTGAAATGACTCTCCATCTCCCAGTGCAAAGCCGACATGCTGTCTACTAGTAATTAGATGGTGTGACACAAAGTGTAAAAAACAACCAATGCATTGAAAGAACAAAACCACTGGCGTATGGCGAGAAGTGTGGCGCAAAAGTCAGCTGATAACCATCAAAATAGGGCCCTATGTGTCTTTCATGTTTCACCTGAAAACCTGTCCAACAGTATGGCAACAGAATTTTTTTTCTTTTTGTATGTACTTTATTGATCCACAGAGGGGAAATTCAGGGCATCCACCTAGATGGATGAAGCAGCCACGGTACGGCACCATCCCTTCACCATTCACATCTAGGGTCACTTTAGAGTTTCCAGTTAACCTAACTTGCATGTTTTTGGCCTGTGGGAGGAAACCGGAGTACCCAGGGTAAACCCATGCAGACACAGGGAGAACATGCAAACTCCACACAGAAGGGTCACTGATGGTCAGGGGTGGAATTGATCCCGTGACCTTCTTCCTGTGCTGCCACTGTGCTAACCACTGCTCCACCGAGCTGCCCTAGATATGATGTAACGTGCATGACTTTACCTGCTTGCATGCCGTATTGCCAGAAACATGCACAGGTAACAGTAGGAGATGATGCCCAGGGGTATGAAGAAAACAAAGCAGCACAGCATCAGCGTGTAGCTTTTGTTTGCAGGTGTAGATGTCACGTAGTCCCATGTGCACGACGTCATCAGGCCCTCAGGTATATAAGAACCTTGAGGGGACAAAAAAAAAAAGTCAGTATAGCCAAAGAAAAACAGGAAAGTTTTCTTTAAAAAGTAATGTTGTGGATTTAACTTTTACCTATAAATGTCCCTTTGATCTGGTGGATAGATAAAAAAAAATAAAATAAAAATGCAGTAGTCCCAAGATGCATATTTGGTGAATTTATTTTCATCTTGTATAAGACGGAAAAAGACACGTAGTGTGAAGTGTGTCAATAACAAGGCGGATTTGAAGCAGACAGTTTATTACACATCTCACACATAAGCATAGTCAGAAAGAGGGCATCTCAGACAAGACTCTTCTCTTAAATACTCAGGCCCTCCTTCAGCAGCTTCTAGATTAGATTAGATTAGATTAGATTAGATTCAACTTTATTGTCATTACACATGTATGAATACAAGGTAACGAAACACAGTTTAGCATCCAATCAGAAGTGCAAAGGACAGCAGTGCAGTATATACGGTAATTAACAGTATGTGCAATTTAAGCAAATATATGCAAATATATGCAGCAGTGCAGAAAGTTAAGAGTACTGTTATGTGCAAATAATGTGCAATAAGTTAGATGTAGTTATGTGGTTATGCAGTTATGTACAGGTGAGGATGGTAAGAGATGATGGTAAGAGAGTCAGCGGGGACCTAAGTTCAATAACGTGACAGCTGTTGGAAAGAAACTGTTCCTAAACCTGCTGGTTCTAGTCCGAAGGCTTCTGAAGGCTTCTACACATCAAAGGTCACATTGCATTCACTTCCTTAATCCTTTAACATCCTCCTAGCAGACTCTGATACACAAAAGATCACTCTGCATTCGTCTGATACACAAAAGATCATACTGCATTTGTCCTTCACACCTCCCTGTTATCTCCCAGGGAAACTCTGGGAAACTCTGCTCTTTTGTTCTAGTCTAAGATGCTACACCATTATGCACTCTCTAAACGACCCCCCCCCCCCCCCGAGCGTCTTGGATAGAACAATAGAATGACAGTCCATATGCTGTGGTAAAATCATTAAACATCAATCCACATGCTGCTTGGGCTTCAGTCTTCTCCCGTATCTGCTGTAACCAGGATTCACCGCCTCCACGGCGCTGTCATGCTGGGGGGCTGATGAATGCTGGGGGGTTGATGATTGAGGGGTAAAAGTCTGTGCATGTGGGTGCTCTGGGGAATCTTTTCTCTGGGAAGCTCCCCGCGGGGGTCTTCCACGCCGAGGGGCCCTCGCCAACAGCACTTGCTCGTCCGCCACAACAAAAGCGGGTTTGAGTCTGTCTATGCCAATTCTTTCCCTCCTACCCCCCAAATCTAGCAAAAAATGCTTGTCCCCTGTTTCCAGCACTCTGAACTGTCCATCATAAGGTGGGCGCAGTGGGGGGCGATGTGCATCGTGTCTGACAAAAACGAACTCCGCATTTTTCAAAGTTTTAGGCACAAAAACGCGCGGAAAACTGTGGTGAACAGGGCCCGGCAGCGTGCTTGTGTCTATGCTACGCTGCAACAGCTGAGACGGGGAGCTGCCCGGCGTGGGATTATCTGGGAGAAATTCCCCGGGCAGCCGAAGTGGCTGCGCAAAAACGAGTTCAGCCGGGGAAGTTTCCAAATCCTCTTTAGGCGCAGAACGTAACCCCAATAAAACCCACGGTAGCTTGTCTACCCAATTTGCATCCGTCAGTGACGCCCTGAGAGCCGCTTTCAATGACCTATGAAAACGTTTGCATAACCCGTTAGCCTGTGGGTTGTACGCGGTTGTGCGGTGAATTGTGACACCCAGGCTGCGGGCCATTGTTGACCAAAGTTCGGAAACAAATTGAGGGCCTCTGTCGGACGTAATGTCCGACGGGACTCAAAAACGCGCCACCCATGCTGTTAAGAACGCGCGCGCCACCTCCTCGGCCGTGGTTGCCGCCAGTGGAACCACTTCCAGCCAGCGCGTGGTGCGGTCCACCATTGTCAGAAGGTGCGTGCACCCCTGTGATGGCGGGAGGGGGCCCACGAGGTCCACGTGAACATGGTCGAACCTCTTAGCTGGGATGTGAAACGGCTCCAAGGGAGCTTTCGTGTGTCTGTGTACTTTGGCTCATTGGCACGCCATGCAGGCTGCTGCCCACTCTTTCACTTGTTTGCGAAGGCTCGGCCACACAAATTTCTCTCCTACCATTTTGACCGACGTGCGCACTCCCGGGTGCGCCAAAGAATGAATCGAGTCAAAAACGCAGCGGCGCCACGCGGCCGGTACCACGGGACGCAGTTGCCCCGTGGAGACATCACAGATTAGGGGGGGCATACCATCTTGCAGCACCCTGCTCTCCAGCCTTAACCCTGTTGGTCCAGACTGGAGCGCGCGCACATCTGCGTCACTAACCTGCTCCGCGGCCATGGCTGTGTAATCTATCCCCACGCGGACCGGGGCAGCCACGGCGCTCGAGAGGCAGTCTGCCACTACATTCAGTTTACCCGACACATGCTGAATATCGGTAGTAAACTCTGAGATCGCGGCCAGCTGTCTCTGCTGCCGGCCCGACCATGGTTCTGAAACCTTGGCCATTGCGAATGTTAGCGGCTTGTGGTCAACGAACGCGGTGAAACGGCGCCCTTCCAGCCAGAACTGGAAGTGGCGAATGGCCAAGTGGAGAGCCAGCAACTCCCTGATGAACGCGCCGTATTTACGTTCACTATCGCGCAAAGTCCTGCTGAAAAAGGCGAGCGGCTGCCAAGCCGCGGCTACACGCTGCTCCACGACCGCCCCTATGGCCACATCTGATGCGTCAGTAGTGAGCGCTATGCGGGCCGTTGGGTCTGGATGTGCCAACAACGCAGCATTTGCCAGGGCTGCTTTGACTTCCGAGAACACTCGCTCTCGCTCCGGGGACCATTCGAGCTTATTTGCGGGTTTCTGTTTTTTGAGCGCGGCATACAGTGGTTGCATGAGCTGCGCTGCGCAGGGAAGGAAATGATTATAAAAATTCACCATTCCCAAAAACTCCTGTAAAGCCCTGACCGTTTGCGGCCGGGGAAAATCTGCTACCACGCGCACTTTGTCAGGCAGCGGAACCGCTCCTTCGGGAGAGACGCGGTGCCCCAAAAAATCAATCTGCATCACCCCGAACTGACACTTCGCTGGGTTGATTATTAAACCGTGCTCTCCCAACCTCCGGAAAACCGCCGTTAGGTGGGTTTCGTGTTCGTCTTCGGACGCGCTGGCTACCAAGATAACGTCCAAGTAGACGAATATGAAAGGGAGATTGCGCAGCACTGCATCCATCATGCATTGGAACGTCTGTGCAGCCCCTTTAAGCCCGAATGGCATGCGCAAAAACTCGAATAAACCAAACGGAGTTATCACCGCTGTTTTGGGTATGTCCTCAGCGCGCACTGGGACTTGGTGGTAACCGCGGACCAAGTCTATTTTAGAAAAAACGCGCGCTCCTGCCAAGTGAACGGAAAAGTCCTGGATGTGAGGAATTGGGTAGCGGTCGTGCGCTGTGGCGTTGTTCAACCTGCGGAAATCCCCGCAAGGTCGCCACGAACCATCAGCTTTAGGGACCATGTGTAGCGGGGAAGCCCATGGGCTGTTTGAACGCCTGATGATGCCCAACCTCTCCAGGTTGGCGAACTCCTCGCGCGCTATGGCCAGTTTAGCTGCATCCAAGTGCCAAGGTTTTGCAAAAACGGGCGGCCCGGTGGTGGTGATAAAATGCTCCACCCCGTGTTTAGCGACGGCTGCCAAAAATGTGGGGACCGTGAGTGCTGGGAACTGAGTGAGCAGTGTGTGAAACTTACCGCATGCAGCTGTGACGTTGGCTTGTGCTGTTGGCCGGGACGCTCGAGCTGTACAGGGGATAGAATCAAAAGACAGTGCATTAACCAGGCGCCTGTTAGCGACATCAACCAACAAACCATGTGAGCACAAAAAATCAGCCCCCAATATATTGAAATTCAATGCTGCTATGACAAAAGTCCACTCAAATGCACGGCCGTGTAGAGACAGAAGTAGAGTCCTCTCACCAAAGGTCTTAATCTCCGAGCCGTTTGCTGCTGCCATCTCGGGGCCGCTAGATCCTGCCAGCCAGTCAGCGTAGGACGGCATGATGAAGCTCAACTGGGCGCCGGTATCCACGAGGAAATGCCTCCCCGAGCGTGCGTCCGTCAAGTAGAGCAGCTTGTTCTCCTCACCGAGGGCCGCAGCTGCTACCGCCCCCCGGTCTTGGCATTTCCTGAGCGCTTGAACTGGCACGGTGGTATACATTTGCGTGCCTTCTCTGCAAAGTGGCGGTGGTAGAAACAAAGGATGTCTCCTCCGCGTTCTTTGGCCCCCGCCGCCGCTGTCGTCGGTGGTTCTGCTACTGCCGTCAATGGCTCCTCGCCTCCTCTGGCCATCGCGCCGAGCTCTGTCGCTGCCGCCGTGGTCGTGAGCTCTCTGCTGGCCATGATGATCCGGTGTGCTTCTCGGGCCAGCGCACGATAGTCCCGCTCGGCCAGCAACGGCAAATTGGCCAGGGTCGCTCTCGTTGCTGACGGAAGGTTCGGGAGGAAGAGGTGGGTACAAATGAAGTGGTCATCGTCCGAGCCCTTCAACCTCAGCATCTTCTCCATCAGGTCAATAGCCGACCCATCTCCTAACCCGGTCCGCGTCAGGAGTCTCTCTGCTCTCTCCTCAACCGAGAGTGTGTAGTACTGGATGAGTGCAGCCTTCAATGCGCCGTACTTGTCGCTGGTTGGTGGCTGATCCAGCAGGCTCTCCACATGCTGAGCCGTGTGGGTGTCGAGCTTTGCGACCACATGGTAGAATTTCGTGTCATCCGCTGATATCCCCCAGAGGACGAACTGCGCCTGAACTAGGTGGAACCAGGAGCGCGGATTGTGCTGCCAAAAATCCGGTAGCTGGATTGTAACAGCGTATGCTTGGCTGGGGGCTCCCAACGAGGCTGGCTCCGGGGATCTTCCGTCATGTTGCATGATTCGTCTTGGGTCACCAGTGTGGAGTGTGTCAATAACGAGGCGGATTTGAAGCAGACAGTTTATTACACATCTCGCACATAAGCATAGTCAGAAAGAGGGCATCTCAGACAAGACTCTTCTCTTAAATACTCAGGCCCTCCTTCAGCAGCTTCTACACATCAAAGGTCACATTGCATTCACTTCCTTAATCCTTTAACATCCTCCTAGCAGACTCTGATACACAAAAGATCACTCTGCATTCGTCTGATACACAAAAGATCATACTGCATTCGTCCTTCACACCTCCCTGTTATCTCCCAGGGAAACTCTGGGAAACTCTGCTCTTTTGTTCTAGTCTAAGATGCTACACCATTATGCACTCTCTAAAGTAGTACTGCACAAAAACGGTACCACGGGAAGATGTTTCAGCATCTCAGAGAGGGTGCAGAGCTTAATACAAACAGATAAGCATGGAACGCTGAGTCAGCAGTAAAGAGAGCGTTCTGTGCAAAGGGGAGCCCAGATGTCTGTAAGTCTGATCTTGGGGCCAGACTTCACGGTGTAAAGACATGATATACCGTTTGGGAATACAATATCATGAAAAAAGTGTAATATTAAAATATGCAATAAAGGAATCTTTGACAGTAGCAACGCAGAGGTTGGTAGTAATGAGTTCTTACATACAGTAAGTAGACACATGTACTCAAGTAAGTTTTTCACATAATTGTACTTTTCCGAGTAGTTTTGCTGCAGGATACATTTTACTCGAGTACATTTGTAAATAAAAAAACAAACAAACTGTATTTGGTTGTACTCTGAGCTGCTTTTAATTTCACTGGTTATTTCTACATTTATCAGTCCCTTCAGGATTTTGCGATGTTGCGATCGCACCAATTCACGCAAAATCAGCCAATCAGTGCAACTATTGCGCAACCTTGCAACTTTGTCCAATCACCACAACTTTTCCACAATTTTGGCCAATCCTCGTCAACTTCCTCCATTTTCACTAATCAAACTTGCCTCTAACTGGTGCTAAAACGGTCAGTCTAACCAATCAAATGCATCGCTGCACCACGTTCACTTCCGTGTTTACACTGAGCAGTGAGTTTATAGTTTACAGTGAGTAACGGAACACATCAGCAAACAGAGTGTGTGATTTAAAAAAAACACTCACCCGCGAGGTTTTCAACACCGTCCCTTCCGCCGTCTTCCCCAGCCTGTCCGTGGATGCCTCGCCACGTCTCCGTCCTGACCACATGTACGAAGCGTTGGGTTTGTGTTGAAAAACATGCGCCTGTCCAAAAGCACCCTGTCGCGGGAGCGCGCATGAGGAGAGTACACTACACTACAGCCAGTGTTTGAACATTTATACTTCTTTAGAAGTAAAATCATTACCACATTTGGTCAATGAGCTTTAAGACTGTGAATATGCAGTGTAGATGGACAAACACATATATTGTGTTAATGTTTGTATTTGCTGTTGCACAAGAGTTTTTCTGTATTGCAGAAGTTTCTGCTTAATTTACAAATCACTATAATAGGAAATTTTTGACAATCCTGTGCTTTTCTTGTATTGTTATATAGAATATCACTGCAGTAAACTTGAAAAAAGCATCTGCTTTAAAATTTGGAATTCTTCCCACAACTTTTAGTGCAAAAAAAACACTCTAAAAACATCGCAACTTTTTAAAAAAGCTCCCGCAAATTCAGGCTTTTTGGCCCACAACAATCATAAAAACATCCTGCGAAATCCTGGAGGGACTGAGTTATACTGTAATAACTTCTTCTCAATAGAAATTTCCCCATCATTAGTTTATTTTTAATTTTTTATATAATTTCACTGAAATCACAGTTGAAATCATTGGGATTTTTTTATTCTAGCTCAGGAAATATTACTAGATTTTTACTGTTTACTGTTTCTTTATGTGATTTGGATGATGCTAGAGGACTGCGTAAATGTCCAACTCTACTAACAGCAGCTAACCACCACTGAAGGAGGAGTATGGCAAACTATAAATAACAATGCAAAAATACCATCTGTGAATAAAATAAATGATCAAGGGTTGATAGATGATCTGGCTGGGAAAACAGGTGTGTAGTGGGATGGATAGAACGTATTGAACAGATGTCGAGCTGCAGCTAACCTAAAGGCTACAGTGGCATAGTCTATCAGTTTGTGCGGGTCAAGTTGGCCTCAAAGTCGCTGAGGAACCCCAGCAGTTGCTGCTCACACCAGCTAATGCTAGCAGCCTGATCTACACAGCTATGACAAACTAGAAGAAAATAAGCCAGAATCCTGCGAGATATATAATCAACTGTGGATTAATAACTTTGTTTTTCTAGTATGCTGTGATGATGATGATGATGACTACTATTTACATCACAGAGCCATAAAACCCCTGGTTGCATAGATTCCATGTTGTAAGCTAGCCATGCTAATGGTTCTCGCACCTATGTCATGCCGGGAAAAAAATAACAAAATAGGCCAGATTGGGCTGTGGATTAATGAAGGGGCTGGGACCACGGATGGCTACTGGGGTGACTGGAATTTACAGAGAAGAGCTGAGCTTACTGGCTAGCTAAGCTAGTTGCACTGTAGCTATGTGAGGTCTGAGGCTCAGTGGGAAAATTCCTTTTCTCCGAGGAGAGGGTGTACCAGACTATCCAGGAAGCAGGTCTGTATCAGAACAGAAGAGAACAGCCAATTCAAATGAGTTGCTAAGCTAGCCGTGCTAATGGCCCCGGTACCTGGTCCAAAAATGAAATAGGCCAAAATGACATATTATCAATTGTAGATGAATGAAAGAGTGGGGCCCATGGCTAGTGGGGTCACTAGAGTTTACAAAGAAGAGCTGAGCTAACTCGCTAGCTAAGCTAGCTGCACTGTGGCCATGTGAGCTCCGAGGCTCAGTGGGAAGCATCACTTTGGGTGTGCCATATTATCCAGGAGGCAGGTCTTAATCAGGTCTGATAATATGATAACTTCAGAGAACAGCCAATCCAGTCAGTCAGTTCCCCGGTAGCTCTGTGTTTTAACTTTTCTTTCCCCATTCTGGTTATGCTGAGCAACAAGCTAAAAGGCAGAAAGCACAATTTTATGTGCTCTTTGCTTGAATGCAATTTCTGGCTACTCTGCCAGTGACTCACTCCAACCAAGCAGTGGTGCGAGGCTCCAGGCCAGCGAATACAGCCAGACCAGGGCAATGATGAAGGCGGTGCGTCTCATGGAGGTCCACTGAGCAGCCCTTAGAGGTTTGGTGATGACCATGTACCGGTCCATGGAGATGGCCAGAAGGTTGATCATTGAGGTGATTCCAAATAAAGCCCCACAGAAGGCATATATTTTACAACCTGTTGGAGATATAGTTAAAAAGTTACAATTTTATATGGATCTTTTAACCAAAACACTCTGAAGTCATTAACAATTTTGCAACATTTGTAAATTTGGAATTAATATAAAGATAATATTAGACAACTTTATAAATTGATATTTTGGAAAATGTTTGCATGAGACTATTCTAGTGAGGAAAATGCCATTTATGGTCATTTTTACCAGCAGGAATTATGCATTCAGTACTATGTAAAATTTTTAGGCCCAATTTCTTTGTTTTGTAGGACAATGGGAAATAGTTGTAGTGAGTAAAGTGAAATGCCATAAATATTTGAGAAAAAACACATCTATTATAAGAACACAAATATACATGCGTAACTTTGTAGTTTTATGTGAAAAAGTTACATTATATTACATTATATGATATATTACATTATCATTACATTATATATGATACACTACATTATATTTTATTATGTGAAATGATATTACATGATACGATATTACATTAAATTTCTCAAAAATCTCAATGCTAGATGACAACCTACAATTTTGACAGGAAAAAAAATAAAAATTTATATGAAATAAGTAATAAAGCAATGAGGGAAAGCTCATGAATTTATGAGAAAAAGGTACAAATTGCAAAAACAAATTAAAAAAATGTCAAAAAGTTGCAAATTTACAGAAATAAAAAAAAATCACAAAATTCTGAATGAAAAATTAAAAATCACAAGTCACAAACATTAAAAAAAGATTTGCAAGAAAATCAATTTATGTGAAGAAGTTAAATTTTACATTTCTCAAATCCATGTGAAAAGCTGTTAACTTTAGAGGGAAAATATTAGAAGAACATAGTAGGTTTATTAGAAAAATATGCAAATTTCTTCTTTTTTTTGAGCCAACAATTGGTCAAAATTGCTGCAAAGCAGACATTACTTACCCTTAAAGTTATGGAAGAATTTAGATTTTTAGCATATACAATATACTGTAAGTGAATGTAACAATAAATACCCGTTTCACCAAATATCCAGCCCTTGTACAGGGAGTTGACAAAGAAGATGGGTGACTGTGTAATCGCCATCAGAAAGTCACTGACGGCCAGGTTCATGATGAAAAGGTTTGGGGGCGTCCGTAACTTTTTGTTACTGAAAGAAAACAATAATAAAAATACATAGTATCCCTGTAATGCACATTGTTATTAAATTCACTTACACAACAGTTTGTTCCAACTGAGCAATGTGATTGGACAATAGGGATTCCAGGAGTTACTATTGTTGGAAAAATTTCCTCTTGAGGATTCAAGAATCAGGCAGAGTAAAAGTTTTAAGCAGTTTTATTGACAAAAAGCATTAGCTGCTAATGGAGCAAAGTTCATCACAGAGCAAAATCTAAAATGAAAGTGTTGCCTCGCAAATACAGAGGGAGGTTTTTAAACTGTTCCTAAATGTGAAATAATCTGGTTTACAAAATGAGTACCATTATTTTGAATAAATTTTCTGTGGGATCCCATACCTTGGAATAATGCCTGTAGTTTTTTAGCTACTGTAATTGCATCTGGATTTTTACAAGGAAATGCTTCCACCCACTTAGTAAACATATCCACTATAACTAAACGATATCTCTTCCCTTCATATTTGTTTAGTTCAATGAAGTCCAAGCAAATGTTCTGAAATGGGTATGTTGATGATGGAAAACTACCCTTCTGCGGTCTGACATTGCCATGGGCATTAGTCTGTGCACAAATTAGACGTTGTTGGCAAAATTTTGTAGCAAAATTTTCAAACCCATAGGCTGTGAAAACTAATAACCAATTTCACCATTCCTCCCTTGAACCCATGACAAAGTCCATGTGTGCAAGTAGCAGCATAGTGAAACAATTTTTGTGGAAGGATGGGTTTACCCTTTGGTCAGGTATAAATTTGGGAACCTTGATTAAAAACAGCACCTTTATTTAACTACCTATAGACTTCAGTGTACGGAGATATGTTTTGTTTGCATATTTCTTCATCAGAAGATGCCAGCAATATGTCATAAAGGAGCAATTGGCTCTTATTAGGAGGTATAAAATGTGCAAGATTTGCTGACATTGCCTGAGAAAAAATTGTAGGAGACTCACAGTAACCCTGTGGTCGTCTGGTGAATGTGTACTTTTTGTTCTCAGATGTGAATGCAAACCAGAATTGATGATCTGGGTGTACGGGTATGCTAAAAATGCATTGCTAATGTCTACCACTGTAAAAAAAAAAAAAAAAAAAAAAAAAAAAAAAAAAATTGCATTTGGGGTTCTAGTTCATTCACCAGTGTGTATGGATCTGGTACACAAGGAGCACAAAGAATTCTAGCTTTCTTAATTCCTGCAGGTCCTGCATCATCAGGATGGCAGAGCTTTTTCCACAGGAATGGGGAGGCTGAGCATGACACTATGACGTCTGCTGCTTTTAGCTCTTTTATGAACCTGTTTAACACTGTTTTGAGCTTCTAGACAGAGAGAGTATTGTCTTTTACAATGTCTATAGTGTGACTTTGATGTTAAAGTGACATACTTTGCCCCATTTTATTAGACCAACATCTGTTTTATCTTTTTACCATAATGAATTTGCTTCAAATTCACTCATCCTCTCTTCTGTTAATGTTAAGATTGGTCATGTAGGAGATTTCTGGGTGTCAGTGTGCACAGCTTTCTGTGCTGTGGTTACCCAGTTAAGTGACAATGCACGTGTTTCTAATTTAGGAGAATATTCTATCTTAAGGTCAGATGTTGGCTTCCCATGGATGGTTAAATTCCTCAGCAGAGGTGACAAAATGTCCAACATTTTTCCAATCCATGTTTTTGGGTTTGACCAGTGAGATGTGTGGAATTCCCCATTGTTTAAAAATGTCTCTTATCCTCATCAGATAGGACAACAAATACTCTCACATATCCCCTTGGTGGCCAGTACAAGTTTTTTATAACCAATCTGAAGGATTTGCAAAAAATGTTTGATCATAATTTGGATCAGAGCCACTCAAATGCCTGTAGTACATTGTACAGTGATATTGATCTGGAGATTGCCAATCAGTAGGAACTGTGGATGTAAAATGCTGTGTAGCTCTTTTACACAGGTCTGATATCACTGAACATGATCCAGCCATGACCAGGTCGAGTGAGTATCAGTATTTTGTTTTGGAAGTCTCATAAACTACGTTCACTTCCTCAACATGTGGGTAGGCCTCTGTCGAAATGAAATACCCTTCAACAGTGTTACCGGTAGTAGGATCCTTTACTTTCACAGATTTTGATAGATATTCTACTTTTAGTTTGCCATTTGCAAATTTAACTGTTACCTTTTCTTCTGATTTTGCAAAGCCCTGAACGTCATTACCTGAAATTACTGATCTACATGCACCTGTGTCACACAGATTTAATTGGAGTACCTTAAACTTCCAGCATTACTTCTGGTAAACACTGTATTGTTAACATTTGATCAAAGTCAGGTAAATGGAAAATGTCTGCTGTGTCAATTTCCTGTACATGTGTAGAAGTGAGTCCACTTATCTGGTTTTGGTACTTGTTATGCAGTCCAATTTTTTCATGGTGGACGTGGTTCATGGGCTCCTCCCCCTCCCAGCGGCCAGTCTTGCCTTTGGGGACACTCTCTTTGTCAGTGACCCCATTGTCCACACTGATGACACACATCACTCAGTTTCCACTGTGGGGGTGCGTTCCCTCCTCCGCCACGGCCCCTCCACCACTCATGTCCTCTCCACTGATGTCCTCCTCCCCCTCCTCCTCCTCAGTTTCCTTGATAAAATACAGATTCATGGTGAGCCCCAGCCCCCTGTGGGTCAGCAGTCACATAAATAGGTGCAGGTTTTTCTTTAAAATTTTTATTTTCCTTATCCTTTCATACCTAGATCCCCAATCTTCAGACACAGTACACCAATCTGTTAATATCTTGAAATTTAGTACAATGTCAAACAAAATTTACAAGTGATCCAGACCAGCTAAGAGTTTTGTGTAAATAGTTTGCTGTTAGTGTAAGCTTAGTTTCCACTAAATAACTCTAAATTTTATCTGTCTGAATCGAGTCTAAGAGTTTAATCCCTATAAACTAATAATTAGTTGACACGATTTCATACTTTGATTCAGGTTATAATTAAAAATAATTAAGGATGATTAAAACATTATCATTCCATCTACATCCAAATCATATCAGATGCAAAAAGATTTTAAACGTTGTTTCCTGGTAACATGTAAGAACACACTGCTCCATTATTCTGCAGGACAGTGCAATGAGAAACGTCTTGTCCAACGTGATGGTAATGGATGGATAATGGCTAATTGATCAACTCACATTAGGTGTATTTTAAGCCATAGTTGTTTGAAATAATGCCGTTCCAAAACAATAAAAATGTTTTTTTACAACATAGCATTACATTCAGGCTTATGCTATGTCTTCATGTCGGTCACTGCCACAACTAATCTGACTTTTTTTTTTCTCACACAGCAGAACTCCAGTTTTGCTGCATTTTTTTTTTCCTCTCTCTTGCTCTCACTCTCTTACTCTTAGACTTTTAGTGAATGAAACTTCAGTTACTGGGGAAAATGTGACCTTAGTGGCAGTTTTAGGTATCAGTTTTGCAATCTTCAGTTCTCGTGAACACGCGCTGACTTACAAATAATTCACGAATGCTGTTTATGCATGCTTGGAGAACATACGAGCAGTTTGTTGAATCTGGAGTAGCTTGTAAGTACTTTATGAATGAATGAATTAATGAATGAATTTATTTATTTCAGATAGTACAGTACAGGTTAAAAGAAACTGTATAATATAACAACAAGGTCAAATTAGACAGACTCCTTCTTCTATACAATTCCACGTGAGTTATCCGAAATGGGTGATGGCTGAAGCCGCAGCTTATATTGCCCACCCATATTCCATCCAAGAATTCAAAAGAGAAAAAAGAGAAAACAAGACAAGAGCGATTACAATTTAAAACAAAGCTAAGACAAAATGTGACAGTACTAACATGGTTTACTGGCAAAATATGTGTGATTTACACATACTAACACTAAAATGTTCTTAAATGTGACCCAATATTTGAGCTGCTATCAGAAAAGTAAAATAAATACTTTAAAACCTTTTAATGCCGTTTGATCAAATTTAATAATAATAATAATAACAATAATAATAATAATTAATCTTTATTTCAGACACACAAGTGGGTCCATATAGAATAAGGAAGGGTAGGGGTATCAGGGAAACAATACACAACACAGCAGCAATAAGAACAGCATAAGTCTTTAAAAAGAGTTCTTGTAGAGGCTGTTGTGCCAGTGTCTTCTGAGAGCAGAGGTGTATCTGAGACTGCTCTGCCTAGGGCTTGTCAGGGTCTGTATGATGCTGTTTTCCGAGTCATCCAGACGACACATAAAATTGTACATAAGTTTCCTCAGTAGTGCCTTGCATGTAGGAATACCACATGTCACAAACAGCTGGCTGGCGCTGTGCCATCTGGGCACCTGAAGCAGCAGCATCAGTGCATCATTGTAGGCCACAGTCAGCCTTCTTATACTATCAGTCCTGTAGCAGCTCCATGGGTGTGCAGTGTACATAGGAGTACAGTAAGCTCTGAACAGAGAAGATTTAACTTTTACAGAGCACATACTAAACTTTCTCAGTAACATATTGGCTTGAGCATACAATTTACTGCACTACCTGTAGATATCTCTGTCATCTCTCAAATCATCAGTGATGATGTGACCCAAGTATTTTATTTCCTTGCATGTTGCAAGCGAAGTATCACACAATTTAAAGGCAGGAAAAACTAGCTCCCTGTCCTCTCTGCATCTCACAATCATGACATTACTGTTCTTAGCGTTAAATTTGATGTTGTGATCATTGCCGTATTGTGAGCATATTCTTAATAGTTGTTGCAACCCAGCACTATAAGGACTCATTATTACTAGGTCATCTGCATACATGAGATGATTGATGACAGAGCCACCCCACAACACAGCCTGTGTTACGTCCATTCAATTGTCTCGACAGATCATCCATATAAACATTAAACAGAATAGGGAACAAAATTCCACCTTGGCGTACATCATTGCTCACGTGAAAGGGAGTTGATAGAATGTTCCCCCATTTTACACACATGGTCTGATTGGCATACCAGAAAACCAGAATTCTAATTAAATACTTGGGAACACCTCTAAGGAGTAATTTCATAAATAGTTTTTCATGATTAATTCAATCGAATGCTTTGGATGCATCAATAAAGCTCAAGAAGACAGAGGAATTAAGGCTTCAATACTTTGTCGCTAATTCCTTTGAAGCAAATGTACACATACCAGTTCATGCTTTCTTTTAAAACCAAATTGATTGTCAGTCGAAAAAACAAATATCTCCAACTGTGTGAGCAAAATTCTTTCCAACACTTTAGATAGAAGACTAGCTAGATTCTTTGCTGTGGGCATATAGAGTGATGATATAGAGTGAAGTACGTGGCGGTAATGCACCTGTAAGCTGGTTGATAACTGCCAATCAAATCTAAAAGAAGAAGAATACTAGCTAGAGCAATTGGCCTATAATTCTCAACACTGTTTAACTTTGCAGCTTTGTCCTTAATAACAGGAACTAGCGCCACAGACACAAGAGAGTCTGGGAGGACACCATGAGCTAAAAAGCCAGTAAAACACATGGAGAGCAGTGGACAGAGCTTATTACTTGAATTTTTGAGGTGTTCTGCTACAAGGTCCAGTCCACAAGCCTTCCTGTCCTCAAGCATCATGATTGCATCATACACCTCCATGGGCTGAACCACCATGCCCCCAGGGCAGTCTACACTGTCCATAGTGAATACATTACCCCTGACACAGCTGAAGAGTTCAGAATAGTGATCACGCCACATCTCAGCTATTTTCTGAGGGCCATTTATACCCTCCATGTTAGATGGTAAGGAGGCTTTAACATTATTCATGACTTTAACCTCTCTCCAGAAATCATAAGAATTCTTACTCTGCCGGCTCCTGGCAAGTGACTCAGCCCACATTTTGTTCTCATTTCTTTTAATAAAACAAAGAGTATCTTTAAATCTTGCATTAGTTTGTTTTTTAATTTCCAGCAATGGTCCCTGTCTGGGCTGACCTGCTTCAGACCAGGAAATAAAGGCCTCCCTAGCTGCTGCGTGTTGTTCTAGCATACACTCATTCCATCTAGGTTTGATGTTAAGCTCCCTGTTTGGCTTTCTGCAGAATGGTCTGCTATAGCTGATGAGAACGTTAACAATAGCATCATCCATATCACAGACATCCCTAGCATGCTGTGGATTTTTACAGTTCCTATCCAAGCATGCCAGAGCATTCCTGGGAATATGGATCCTGCTAAGCAGGTTGTCAGTTACAGTGGTGTATTTATTTAACTCTTCCAGTGTTAGGCTAGTCCAGTCCAGCATCCCTGACCAAGCAACACCGCCATCAGCAGAGACAGCAGGTACCTGTATATCCTCCACATTTAGAGACATGCCAAATGGTATGTGGTCAGAAGTAGCCATCCCATAATAGATGCACATGTTGCTCAGTGATGCATGGGCATCTGCTGTACATATACAGTGATCAAGCCACGAAGTGGTGTGCCAGGCTTCGCTAACGTAGGTGTAGCTTGTATCAGGCAGGAGCATTTTGCTGGACACAAAAAGATTACTGTCATCACAGAATTGCAGAAGATGTTTGGCAAATATAGAATTGCTAATAGAATTTAACCCTTTGAGTGTGAGAATTTGCATGCCCCTAGTGGCAGAGTGCAGCACTGCGCCTGCCTTCTCACTCTGACTTTGCCATAAGTAAGTGAGAAATTTCTAGGGGGGGGGTAAATGTACTGATTTCTTGTTCATGTACTTTGAAGATAAGATGATGAGGTACCCCTGTACAAAAAACGGTGTCAAAAGACTGAACCATTTTTTGTGTAAATACATCCAAAGTCCAGTTTTGACTGAGTTGTGGAGTTTAAAGAGGTGCCGTGACATTATGCAAATTAGATGCATAAATTTATTCCTATCTGAAACTTTGGATCATATTCTACATATTTCTACATCATCTGACAGTAAGCCATTATCTCTTACCACTTTCAAGTTATAGCCTTGGAAATCTGAACTATTTTATTGACAAAAAATATTTACCACTCTTGACCACTAGGGGTTATGTCGCAATTTGGCAACATACACACTCATAGGGTTAAGAACTCACATTTGGGAAATGGAAAAAACAACAATATAATGTATTTTACTTACGTGTGGTCATTTTAACCATCTGTTTGTCCCATCACTCGATGTCCCTTCCTTTTTTAATTCTTTCTTTACTGTAGTCACGGAGGGAGGAGGGGGTCATCAGTGATGACGTGGAGGGGGTGACCGCAGTCGATTTCAGTGGGTCCGGAGAGGAACACACACGGTCGCTGGGGTAAGGAGGCGGATCCAGCCCAGGACCACAGCCACCGTCATCGTCTCGGATTAATGGTAAAACAGACAAACCATTATACAGTGTTTTTTTTTTTTTCTTGGTTCTTTTTCATTTTTGTCATGCTTATTATTTTTATGTCTTGCCGCTGCGGCATCAACGTCAGTCTTGCACTTTTTTGATTCTTCCAACCACTTCTGTGCCTCGGTTAATCCATATTTTTCTTCCTTTCGCTTATTGCCAGCTGCTCTTTCCCTTATTCCCTGCACAAGCCTTTCACATTCGTCAACCTTCAATTTTCCACTAAAACCAAACTTCCTTCTCCATTTCTCAACATGTCTTGCTCTTCCCTTTTCCCTCCGGTTCATAATCTTACTGGCCCCACTCAGTACATAAACTTCATCATAAGCCTTGTTCTCCATACAACAACACACACAATAGCATTCTCCACAACATTTATTTCTCATCTTATTTTTCACTTTTTCTTCAGTACTGTTTGAATTACCCCTATTTTTATATATTCTCAACCTACGATTTTCACAACAACACTGCAGGCCTCAAAACCTGCCGGTGAGAGGACTCGGACCCCCTACTTCTCACTCTAAATAACAGTTTAATTCACTTACTCTGATTACTTTCTATTCAACTTTCAGAAGGACTCGAACCCTCAATTCTATTACCTGTACTTTCAAGCTATTCCCTTTTAAAATAAGAAATAAATCTACATACTCTTTCCTCTGCCCAGATTAAAATTGAACCTCTTCACTCTCCTGCTAATTGGGGGGTAGCCTGTCTGTTGCCTCACTGCTTCAAGCCTGCTGTTGAGCAGGTGTGGGAGGTCTTTTGTTCTGCCGTGCATGGTCTTGGAGCGGTTCCCCCTTCAGCCAGAGAGATATTGAGGTCCCGACTTTCAACACCAAAATTGTTGGAAAAATTTCCTCTCAAGGAATCAAGAATCAGGCAGAGTAAAACTTTTAATCAGATTTATGGACAAAAAGCATTAGCAGCTAATGGAGCACCATTCATTCTGGACCAGATTCCAATGTGGCGTGTGCTGACACTCAAACACAGAGGGAGCTTTTTTAAACATTCCCTAACAGGAAATCTCTGTAGGAGACGGTCATAAAATAAATGGTGGTAATAAAACCACCATGGCTGCCCATGCCTGGGGCTGCCCAGGCATGGGCAGCCCCTCACAGTACCAGTAAATATACAGGGAACAGACATCGAGATGGTGACATCCTATAAGTACCTGGGTATTCATCTGAACAATAAACTAGACTGGTCACACAATACTGATGCACTCTACAAGAAGGGACAGCGCAGGCTGTTCCTGCTGAGGAGACTCAGGTCTTTTGGTGTACAAGGGGCGCTGCTGAAGTCATTCTATGACACGGTGGTGGCATCAGCCATCACTTTTGGAGTGGTCTGCTGGGGCAGTGGCATTACTGCAGCCGATAGGAAGAGACTGAACAAACTGATTAAGAAAGCTAGCTCTGTCCTGGGGCAGCGCCTTGATCCGATGGAGGAGATAGGAGAGAGAAGGACGGTGGCTAAACTGTCATCTCTGCTGGAGTCCGAGTTCCACCCTATGCAGGACATACTGAATGCACTGAGGAGCTCATTTAGCAGCAGACTACATCATCCCAGGTGCACAACCGAGAGGTTTCGTAGGTCCTTCCTACCAACGGCTGTCAGACTGTACAACCTAAGCAGGGCTGCTCGCAGAGATAGCAAAAAGACGTAACAAACTAATAGTTTTTTGAATGCAAAAGATGCAATAGACTTACACAATGGTCCCCTCCGGCATACAACTAGGAACATACTGGTCGCTATGGAGGGTGAGAATATGTATGGGCACATAATCATACCATGTAGGATAACTAAGTAGACGGTTATGCTGTTTCATTCCATCTAGCAACAATGCTCTGCACTGTGTGTGTTTATATATTTACATATTTATTCCATCTAGCTACAATGCTCAGCACTGGGTGTGTTTATATATTTATATATCTACATATTATTCCATCTAGCTACATTGCTCCGCACTGTGTGTGTTTATATACTTGCATATTTATTCCACCTAGCTGCAATGCTCCGTACTGTGGGTGTTTATATATTTACATATTTATTCCATCTAGCTACAATGCTCTGCACTGTGTGTTCATATATTCATATATTTATTCCATCCAGCTACAATGCTCTGCACTGTGTGTCTGTGTGTGTGTGTGTATATATATATTTTATAGTAATACGTACATATGTATATTAGCTGCTCTTGCTTGCTTGTTTTTTTCTTGCCTTCTGATTGTTGCTCTGAGTGTTGCTATCCCTGTGCTGTTGCAATCCTGGAATTTCCCCGTTGTGGGACTAATAAAGGCTTATCTTATCTTATCTTATCTTAAAAATAAATGATGACACTAAAACAATTGTCAGGAAACTGATGTAAGCGTGTTACTGGAAGGGGTGATTTCCTGCAAACTCAGTGACTGTAGGGGTTATAAATGTTCTCTGCATCTTAGTTTCACATTGAGGGAGTGAGAAATTACAAAGCACAAACAGATTCAAATATAAATTTCCCTATCAACTATATTCCCCGATAATCGCACTTGGACGTTTCTCCGATTATGTGTCACTCCACATCAGCTGTGTTCTAATAATCTTTAAATTATAGTTAATACCAGTGGCTTCTTATAACAAGTGGGAGTCTGTAATACTGTGTAGGGTATCTTAATTTCCACAGTGAGGCACTGTTTGAAAAGAGGTGGTCCTAAAAATCCAGACCCATGACCCAGCAGTCCTGCCCTTGTAAACATCTGGCTAGATATTTCACATTTGTTTATGACAAAATAGACAAGCTAGAGTTGGATTTATTGTCTCACTTAGCCAGCTGTAATATCTTTGTGGTGATGGGACTCTTTATTTCATCTGAAAAAGTGAGCGAAGTGTGTGGGAACTAACATGAATATGCGAAGAAGATGAATCGCTATTAACATCTAACTGCTAGCTGTGTTAATTCGACCATTTACGATGGAGGAATGAACAACAAGATGGACAAGCTGAGGTGGGATTTACCATGATGATCAGAAATTTGTAATACTTATGTGGTGATAACATAATTGTGGGTGCGTAATAATCTTTAATTCAACACAGCTAACAAGCCAACTAACCACCGGCACAAGTCACGTGACCCAGAACCTACTCAACAGGTCGACCAGTATGGATTTAAACACTGACTTCTCACTGGACAATATTTAAACTGGCTACATGTGTGTGTGAAATGACAATAGACCTATATTTTTCTATATTATGCTCATTGGGGTGTTTAGCAACAGTTAACTGGCTACATTTGGAAGGGACTATTTTTCTTGGTGGAGCAAAATAACTATTTAAAAAACAAAAATCATAATATTTTGTCCTGTTGTCATTTAATAAATGGTGTGAGGGTGGACCCGCTGTGGGAAGGGGGAGTGGGATTTGGGGGCGGGCTGGGAGCGCGGGCCCGTTTCCAGCCCGGGGTGGATGGGGGGTGTTGTCCTTTTGGTGCCTGGGGTCCAGGGGCTGGCATTGGCCCCGCTGGGGAGGCATGCATAGATATGTGCTATATAAGGCTCCTTTGGGTGTTTAAATGGGTTAGGACGTGCTGGGGTGGAATGCAGAAATGAGCACCTACATTTCCACTGAAATACCCCACTCATAGCACGGCGTCTCTCCAATAGCCTCTCCTAACCAAATCCTGCTGTCTGGCTTCTCGTGCTGACCCTGTTTTCACTAAATGACAGAGGGTGTCAGCGAGACTCTGGCGCTATAACCAGGTTGCTCCGGGTAGGTGGGGCTCGTCAGACTTGTGTGTCAGTCCACCTAGGAGAAGGACCACTCTGATTCCAGATCTGGGGAGGTGGTGCCCGTTAGCCTTGGCCAGCAAACTACCTAGGAGAAGGTAAACTCTGATTCCAAACCTTCGCTGCCTTGCTGCTATACCTGATTACAAGAAAGGCTTCGGGAGTAAACCTCGAGGATAAATCCGGAGTGGAGCCCTAAGGCGGTTGGCAGATGCTCAGCACTACTTCCGGCAACTCCTGCAGTGGAACTGGTCCCAAACTGTATTGGATCATCTTTTCCTTTGGACTCAGCCAGTGACACCGAGAGGGGGATTCTGACGTATGGGCAGCCACAGTGTCTCCATACTACCCCGCCCAGGCTTTTTAGCACAAACTGGAGAGGCCACTCCAGCGGCGTGGCAAGATTCTGGCATAACACGAGACGAGGCAGTTACCAGTTATAAGCTCCAACCAATTGGCATAGGAAAGAGCGTCAGGGGTCTCGTCCGATGGTGGGAGAAGCCTTCGCAGCTTCATTGTGCAGCTACCGCCCGCCTCAAGCTAGGCAGCTCCCAGCCAGTAAGTGCCGCCCCGCCGTGGCTTGCCTGCTGTACTGGGTGCATAGAGCTTAGGGGTCTCTCCCGACAAGCAGGTGTCAATCTGCACCAGGCAGTCAAAAGGAGAAACATACGAAGACTCCAGCTCTTCTATTTGCAAGCTGGAGCATTTGCACCATGTGTCATGGACTTACCGCAGATCTCCAACAAATGGATGACTCTTGCAAGACCGCCATCATCAATAAGGAACTGGCACGACTTAACATCGATGTTGCCTGCCTTCAGGAAACCTGCCTGGCCGACAGCGGCTCTCTTAGAGAATCAGACTACACCTGTTATCGGCAGGACCTGTCCCAGGACGAGTCCAGGCAGCATGGTGTAGGTTTTGCAGTGAGGAACTCACTGATCTCCACCACAGAAACCCCTACAGGAGGGTCCAAAAGAATCCTCGCCCTCCGTATGAAGACATCGTCGGGCTTTGTGAACATTCTTTCTGTGTATGCCCGACCCTCACGTCCACTCCAGAAGCAGAAGCCAAAGATCAGTTCTACGAGGCTCTAGAGTCTAGAGGAAGTGCTAGCTAGAATCCCCCTCTCTGAAGGCTTATTTTTGCTAGGCGACTTCAATGCTCAAGTCGGAGCAGACTGGCAAGTGTGGCCATCCTGTCTTGGCCACTTTGGCATAGGCAGGATGAATGAGAGCGGACAGAGGCTGTTGGAATTCTGTTGTCATCACGGCCTCTGCATTACAAACTCCTACTTCAAGTGTAAAGAGCTGTGGAAAGTGTCTTGGAGACACCCCTGGTCCCGTCACTGGCACCAGCTAGATCTTGTCATCACCAGAAGAGCGGACCTTCATCAGTGTTCTTCACACCAGAAGCTATCACAGCATTGATTGTGATACAGATCATTCCCTTGTTGCCAGTAAGGTCAGACTGAAGCCAAAGAAGATCCACCATGCCAAGACTAAGGGTCGCTCCCGCATCAACACTTGCAGAATTTCCAATCTGATCAAGGCTCAGACCTTTGTTGACAGCTTTTAGAGGAAACTTGAAGCTCACCTCCAGTCCGATATCCCAGGCAACGCGGACGCCAAATGGAACCACCTTTGCGAACCCATCTACGACTCAGCCATGACCGCATTCGGAAAGAAAGAACACAAGAATGCTGACTGGTTTGAGGCTCACTGGGATGAAATGCAACCAGTCACAGAGGTCAAAAGAGAAGCACTGCTGGCTCACAAGCAGAACCCTTGCCCTGGCACACGTGGCGCCCTTCGAGCAGCAAGGAGCAAGGCACAGTAGATTGCCCGCCATTGCGCCAGTGAGTACTGGCAGAACCTGTGCACCAACATCCAGGTAGCTGTCGATTACAGCTACGGCAAAGGAATGTATGAGGGCATCAAAACAGCTATTGGCCCCACAAGCATCAAAACAGCACTGCTCAAAGCTAAGACAGGCAAAGCCATCACCGACAAGAGCAAGCAACTCCAGCACTGGGTTGAGCATTATCTTGAATTGTACTCGACCCAGAACATTGCAACAGACGTTGCCCTTGACGCCTTGCCTGGCCTACCAGTCATGGAAGAGCTTGACGAAATGCCCACGCTGGAAGAGCTCAGCAAAGCCATAGACTGCCTCGCCTGTGGCAAGGCTCCAGGGAAAGACGGTATCCCCCCAGAAGTTCTAAAACATGGGAAAACAGCCATCTTACAACCACTATATGATCTCCTCTGCCTTTGCTGGGAGCAAGGTCACATTCCCCAAGATATGACAGATGCCAACATAGTCATGCTGTATAAGAACAAAGGCGACCGCAGTGACTGCAGCAATTACCGCAGTATCTCTCTTCTGAGCATAGTTAGCAAAGTCTTCACCCGGGTCACCCTGTTCCGCCTGCAGAGCCTTGCTTAGCGAGTCTATCCTGAGTCCCAGTGTGGCTTCAGAGCCGGAAGGTCCACAGTGGATACGATCTTCTCCTTCTATCAGCTGCAGGAGAAGTGTCGAGAGCAGCAGCAGCCATTGTTCCTTGCGTTCGTGGACCTGACCAAAGCCTTTGACTTAGTCGAAGCGGGCTCTTCCAGATCCTGCGAAAGATTGGTTGTCCCCCAAAGCTCCTTGCAATCATCTCCTCCTTCCACATGGACATGCATAGTACTGTTTTCTTTGATGGAGCCACCTCAAATGCCTTCCCAGTCAGCAGTGGAGTGAAGCAGGGTTAAGTTATAGCACCAGCTGTCTTTGGGATTTTTTTCTCAATGCTCCTCCACTACGCCTTCACCGACTGTCCTGAAGGTGTCTACGTCCACACAAGATCAAATGGAAAACTCCTCAACATCGCAAGACTTTGTGCTAAAACCAAAGTCTGCAAGGTCCTCATACGTGAGCTGCTGTTTGCAGACGATGCTGCTCTAGCATCACACAGCAAGGTGGGCCTGCAGCACCTGGTTGACAAACTGTCCCACGCCTTCAAGGAGTTTGGGCTCATGATCAGCCTTGACAAAACCAAAATCATGGCACAAGATGCTGTCTCATCTCCTGTCATTACCATTGACAGCACACAGCTGGAGGTTGTGGATGCCTTCACCTACCTAGGGTCCACTGTTTCAAACACACTCTCGGTGGACACCGAGATCAGCTCCAGAATTGCCAAAGCAGCTGCTGTCATGGCCAAACTCAACAAGCGTGTGTGGAACAACAATCTGCTGAGTTTGAAGACCAAGTTACTCATATACCAAGCTTGTGTCCTGTCCACTCTCCTGTATGGCAGCGAGTCCTGGACAGCCTATGCCAGGCAAGAGAAGTGGTTAAACGGGTTCCGCCTCCGCTGTCTTTAGCGGCTTATGCACATCAAGTGGCAAGACAGAGTCCCCAACACCGATATCCTTGAGCGTGCTGACTTGCCAAGCATCCCTGCATTTCTCAGCCAGAGACGACTCTTGTGGCTCAATCTTTGGCAATAACCTCTCAGCTATTGGCGTTGATCTGCGCACACTGCATGTCGCGTTTGCAGACATCTTTAAAACGCAAAAGCGGTCGGCCCACATGGCGGACGTCCACCCACAGTTCTCCGTAAAGAATTTCTCTCGGCAAACGATCAGGCTCCACGCGGTGCTGAGGGGCTGCCCTGGGTCCCCCCATGCCGGTTCTACTCCTCCTGCCCAAGGAACAGTGCTGTAAATAATTGTGTTTATAGTTCTTGTGTTTTAATGTATGTGTTGTAAAATGGGATTATTTTGTATATTTTGTTTAGTTTAGGATAGGGGTAGGGAACCAGCAGCTCCGGAGCCGCATGTGGCTCTTTCATTCCTCTGCTGTGGCTCGGTGTGGCTTTGGAAAATAAATAATGAGTATTTAATTAAAATGTATTTTATTTTAGTTTGTTAGTTTTGAAAATGTCAAAATTCTAAATTCAAAAAATTCAAATTCAATTCAAAATTTGAAGATTATGGTGATCTTCTAAAATCTAAATAAAACGTGTTAAAGTTTAATCACCGTCAGTTCTGTTTGTTACTGGACGAGCTGGAAAGCTCATATTCTGATCTCCTGCTACACAACAAAGTCCGGTGGCTGTCCAGAGGGGAGGCGCTGAAACGCTTTGCCGCGTGTCTGGAAGAAGTGAAAACTTTCCTGGGCAGCAAAGAGCTCACCTTTCCTGAGCTGGAACGGCCAGAGTGGCTGGAACAGCTACACGTCATGGTAGACATGACAGCGCACCTGAACACGCTGAACACAGCTCTTCAGGGGAAAGGACGCACAGCCCTGCACATGTTAGAGGAGGTTTTGGCATTCGAGTGCAAGTTGACAGTGCTTGCCAGAGATTTACAGAAAGGTTCACTGTCTCACTTCCCCAATTTGAGAGAGTTCAAACAAGCTCACAACATGATAAATTCCGAGTATTTACATTCTGCAATCATCGCAATGCAAACATCGCTTGGGAAACGATTCTGTGAGTTCAGGGAGGAAAAACCCACATTATCCTTCCCTGTCACTCCCCTAAGCATCGATCCATCCCTACTGAATACGACTGCATTGGCAGGTGTGAGTCAACCGGATCTTGACATGGAACTGGCTGACATAGCAGACAAAGACATATGGGTGTCCAAGTTTAAACGCTTGACAGCAGACCTTGAAGCTGTTGGCCGTCAGAAGGCCGTTCTTGCTCAGAATCACAAATGGAGCGATATTGAAAACCTCCCCAAACTGGACAAACTTGTGTTCAAAACATGGAATGCTATCCCCGACATTTATGTGAACATGAAAAAGTATGATCTTGGAGTCCTGTCGATCTTTGGATCCACATATGTATGTGAGCAGGTGTTCTCCAACATGAACTTTATTAAGAACAAACATGGAGCAGGCGTCACAGACGACAGCATATGAGCCTGTGTAAAGATGAAGGTGATGTCATACAGCCTTGATGAATCACATTAACCAAGTATGATAAATATTTTAATTGCCTATTATTTTGCATATATTCATGTTTTCATTGTTCAGTGAAATAGTCCTTTTATTATTCAGGTTGACAGCTGACTGCAGCCCCCAGTAAAAGGATGACGGCACAGAAGAGGATGGCATTTTTGGTTTGCTGCCGGTGGATAATTTAAGTTTGCCGTTTTTTCATAAATACAAGAAGGACTCAAAAAGACACTGAGTATTTTACTTGAAAGTAACCTTCAACCCAACGTCTTTTTTTTTGGAGTTCAAAATGTTTTTGTTGCATGCAGAAATGTAATTTCGTTTTCTCTGCAGGAGTTCATTGATTTCATAAATGCAGCACATTACAGTTTGTTTATACATAGCATAAAGGCAAAAAACCCCAAAACGTTATATACAGTGTTAATTCATTTTAAATGTCAAAAGGGTTTTGTGGCTCCCAGTGTTTTCTTTTCTGTGGGAAACAGGCCCAAATGGCTCTTTGAGTGGTAAAGGTTGCCGACTCCTGGTTTAGGAGCATGGCGTGTAATTTTAGTTTATGTATGGACTCTTTTTAGTTTATTAGGTGGCAGAATAATCCACCCTGCGGCATGGGCTGCACAGTAGTCCACTCATCAGCCCTATTTTAGGTTGTGTTGTGTGAATGTGTTAGGCCATTTTAGTACACTGTTTTTTGTTAGGTTAGTGTGTGATTCGGGTCCCAAATTTGGGGAGGGTTTCAGTTGTGCGCATGGTTTTGGACTTTTCTAAAGGAGGGAGAGAATGTAATGTAGTGTTCCAGCACATTATTGTGAAGTGCAGTGGAGTGACGTGCACTTCCTGTCACGTCGCTGCACTGCCTTATATATAGCGGAGGGCATCCATATTACGGCCTCTTCGACCGGTGCCCTCTGCCAGGTGCCTACCGTGTTCCCGCTGTTCAACATCTTTAATAAAGCTGTTTTCGTCCAGTCATCTTGCCTCATCCTTCACCCAAGGTATTTTACGTACAAAACACTTGACATGAAAGCTGGGGAAGAAATGGATGACAAAGTGCAAAAAGGAGATGATCCGTAAACACTTTTACTCCTGTTCTGCTTAGGTGGAGTGGATCAGACTTAAAATATGCTTTTCGTTTCCAGAATAAGATAAAATTGTCAATAAAAGTCAAAGCTTTTAGACTGCAGGTTCTGCTCAGCCATGTATGGAGGCTTAGTAGTCTGGGAAAAACATTGGAACCCCTAACAGGGTTTCCAATGGTTTTTAAATTTGCTGCAATTTTTTTTCGTAAATATGTCACTTTTTTTCTTACAAATTTATGAGGAAAAAATGTGCATGACTTTTTTAGCTGTGGCACAAGTGTTACTGAAACCTGCTCACCTATGTTAAACCCAGTTGGTTTTAAAGCAGGTAAACGGATTAGCTGCTCACCTGTACCACACGTAAAGTCCATTTGGCCAAAAACAGATGGGGCAACGTGGAACCTGTGGACAAACCCATTTGGACCCAAAAGACAGCTCAGATTTAACCTTTGGTGGGGCCCACAAGGACGTGCTGGCTGAGCTCTGAGTACAATCTTATGGAAAACTGACGGCACATGGTGAAAGATAAAAGAAACTTCTGCATTATGAAGCAAAAATTACATTTGCAGGACAAAGTATTGCTGAGATACACGTTGGTCTGTGAAATCTTGGGCATTTTTTTTTTTTTTTTTGCTTAGGGAAAATTTTTGCCCTTTTAAATCTCACTCTTCCTGATCAAGTTAGTCATGTAAAAAAAATTAAGAAATAATAATTTATAAAATGCTTAGAGCTTGATATTTTTATGAACACATTTTTTGCAAAGGGTGCTTAACCTGACTATTTGACATTGAGCAAAACATAATAATGCACATAAATAAATGTTGCTGCTAATCTTTCACATATACCAGGCTGCAATAATCAAACCATAAACAATCCAGTTTGCACGAAATATATTTAAAATAAATCATTTATTGTGTTTTTTTTAGACCATAAAATGGAGGCGCATCATAGCAAAAAAATAGTAATTTAAGGGTTAAAATTTTAGGAAATTAATTAATATTTGATATGTATGGTTAGGACACAGTTTTTCTAGTATTTCAAGAGCAGATCATTGTTTCAGACAAAGCCTTTTAGCAGCACAATCACAGCGAAATATGGAAGCTCAGTGACATTTTTCTGAACACAAATGAAGGTTAACAATGAAACAGCTTCAATACTAATAGGTGTTGTAATGAATTCTATTGTTTCAGTCTGAGGTCCAGTCCATAGGGACAGTCATTTCTGTTGTGTTTGCAGCTGTAGTGAATAGAAATCAGTCATAGCTGTCCCTTTTCCTCTAGAGGTCACAAATCCAATTATGAGTTTAGTTTAGTTTAATGTTTATTTGAAAGGGACATTACATACTAATGAACATCAATACAAATGTGTGTATGCCAGATTTAGCAATACTGCTAATCTGCATCTGTAGTCCCCCGGTGGGTCACAAAAACACACAAACAATCATACATGAGCAGAACAACTGCAATGAAACTGTACAAAGTGCAGAGTTAAGGTGTTACAAAACAAAATATTCACGTCACACGTGTGAAGTGTTGTGTATGTGTGCACACATATGCACCCAAGCACCTCAAAGCAACAACAGACAGCAACACACAAGAGGTGGGCCATATGTGTGCGACACACGGGCACATATATACAATGGTGTGAAAAAGTGTTTGTCCCCTTCCTGATTTCTCATTTTTTTATATGTTTGTCACACTTAGTTTCAGATCATCAAACAAGTTTAAATATTAGACAAAGATAACACAAGTAAACACAAAATGCAGTTTTTAAATGAAGGTGTTTATTATTAAGGGGGGAAAAAAATCCAAACCTACACGGCCCTGTGTGAAAAAGTGATTGCCCCCTAAACCTAATAACTGGCTGGGCCACCCTTAGCAGCAACAACTGCAATCAAGCGTTTGTGATAACTGGTAAATGAGTCTTTTACAGCGCTGTGGAGGAATTTTGGCCCACTCATCTTTGCAGAATTGTTGTAATTCAGCCACACTGGAGGGTTTTCGAGCATGAACTTCCTTTTGAAGGTCATGACACAGCATCTCAATGGGATTCAGGTCAGGTCTTTGACTAGGCCAGTCCAAAGTCTTCATTTTGTTTTTCTTCAGCCATTCAGAGGTGGAGTTGCTGGTGTGTTTTGGATCATTGTCCTGCTGCAGAACCCAAGTGTGCTTCAACTTGAGGTCACGAACAGATGGCCGGACATTCTCCTTCAGGATTTTTTGGTAGACAGCAGAATTCATGGTTCCATTTACCACAGCAAGTCTTCCAGGTCCTGAAGCAGCAAAACAGCCCCAGACCATCACACTACCACCACCATATTTTACTGTTGGTATGATGTTCCTTTTCTGAAAAGCTGTGTTACTTTTATGCCAGATGTAATGGGACACACACCTTCCAAAAAGTTCAACTTTTGTCTCGTCAGTCCACAGAGTATTTTCCCAAAAGTCTTGGGGATCATTAACCTGTTTTCTGGCAAAAGTGAGATGAGCTTTTATGTTCTTTTTGCTCAGCAGTGGTTTTTGTCCTGGAACTCTGCCATACAGGCCATTTTTGCCCAGTCTCTTTCTTATGGTGGAGTCATGAACCCTGACCTTAACTGAGGCAAGTGAGGCCTGCAGTTCTTTGGATGTTATTGTGGGGTCTTTTGTGACCTCTTGGTTGAGTTGTCGCTGCACTCTTGTGGTAATTTTGGTTGGCTGGTCACTCCTGGGAAGGTTCACCACTGTTCCATGTTTTCGCCATTTGTGGATAATGGCTCTCACTTGTGGTTCGCTGGAGTCCCAAAGCTTTAGAAATGGCTTTATAACCTTTTCCAGACTGATGGATCTCAATTACTTTTTCTCATCGGCCATCACTAGATGACGGAATAGACTCTGTAACTTTTGAATGATTCAATGTAGAAGCTTCATTTTGGGCTCTAATGAAAGGTCACACTCAGGGCTGTGTGTGTGTGTGTGTGTGTGTGTGTGTGTGTGTGTGTGTGTGTGTGTGTGTGTGTGTGTGTGTGTGTGTGTGTGTGTGTGTGTGTGACCTCGCTACAGAGGACGGACATCGGCCATCGCTACATGATGGAATAGACTCGTGGCGACCGCGGCGCAGTCACCGCGGCTTCCCCCCCCCTCGCTACAGAAGAATAGCGGGGAGGAGCAGCGTTCATGGTCTGGACGCGGTGAACGACCCGTGTACCGCAGCACACGAACTTCAGACTTCGTGCGCCGCACAGTTGTAATTTACCCATCGGTCAAAAGTCATTTTTGATTACAATTTTCAGGGATAAAGAATAATTTAGCTTATAACACCTTACCTCCTCACAGCAGTGTCCTGGCGAACTTCTCTTCCTCATTGTCAAACGAACGCGACGCTGGTCCGCTCGTGGTTCTGGTCTCACGACCCGATCAAAACATAATTCCATTATTGCGGTTTTGCGCTTCCATGATTGCAGTTTTTGGCGAACGATTTTTCAAAACAAATAACAGTAGTAATTTAAAAAAGACTGGCGAACGCGTGTGTGTCACTCAGCCTTCGTCGTCGGCCTCCGTCGGTCTATGATGACCATGGAAGTAAATCATAACGTCTACTCTGCTGGAACAAAAACAAAATAAGCACCGCCTGTGGCCGAACATGCCGATGCGCGAATGGCAGTCGCTGTCACACAGATTGCACTTGTGGGTGGTCTCCGTGCTGCTGGGTCTGTGACGGTTCTTCCTGCGGGTCCTTTTTTTATTTTTTACCCAGCCTTAAAAAAAACAGCTCGCGAACTTCTCTGCTTCAATTGGCTCACTGCATTCACAGCCTTGGTAGGCGGGTCCTTCTTGCTAGGTTTTCAGTCATTGGTTCTTCAAGGTTTCAGAAACCCAATTCAAGGCTCTTATTAGTCGAATGAGAGGTCAATCAGATGATCTAATCTGTTCGCGGCTGTGTCTGCAGTGGAAGAACGGAAATGCAGCTTCCGCTGCTCCATCGTGCGTCCTAGAGTGCACGAGGGTGCACGAGAGCGCCCTTGTGCGCTCTGGGACGCAGAGACTTGCCCGCCCGCGGTACAACGGAGTGCAAGAGGTTAAGTGATTTCTTGATTGAGAAGAGGTGTGGCAGTAATCAGGCTTGGGTGTGGCTAGAGAAATTGAACTCAGCTTTCCAAAGATGTGATAAACCACAGTTAATTTATGTTTTAACTGGGGGGGGGCAGCAATCACTTTTTCACACAGGGCCATGTAGGTTTGGATTTTTTTTTTTTACCCTTAATAATGAACAGCTTCATTTAAAAACTGCATTTTGTATTTGCTTGTGTTATTTTTGTCTAATATTTAAATTTGTTTGATGATCTGAAACATTTAAGTGTGACAAACATACAAAAAATGAGAAATCAGGAAGGGGGCAAACACCTTTTCACACCACTGTATATGCTCATGCCGCAGAGCAACCACTGGTTATGGGTACAGTTTTGGTTGTTTAAAAGCCATTTTTTTTACAATGCGTCTTAAAAGTGTTTAGTGTGGTACATTCTCTGATTGCAGGTGGTATATTATTCCAGATCTTGGTGCCCCTCACTGATAGCACAGATTGAGCAAATGTGCTACGTCTGTGGGGGACCTCACGGTCTCCTCTAGTGATCGCTCTGCTCTGGTGGTTGTACCAGTGACAGTTCTCAGTTTAATGTATTGGCTAGGCAAAACGTATGCATAGCCATTTAGTATTTTATAGATTGAACAGGCAAATTTGAGAGTTTTATAATTTTCAAAAGACAGAAGATTGTATTTCTTATAAATGTGACAGCAATGATATGTGGGATCTTTCTTGTCAAGGATTTTTATGGATTTTTTGTATAAAGATTCAATGGATTTGATTATGGTTACACCAGTGAGTGACCAGTTGGTAAAACAGTAATTGATGTGTGAGATCATTGCATGCAGAAACATTTTGGCCTCATTAACTGTCAGCAATGGTCTAATTTGTTTAAAATTTCTTAGGTTGAATTTTATTATGTTTGAGACTTTTTGATGTGTTTTTTAAAAGTTAGTGAGGAGTCTAAAATCAGACTGAGGTACTTAAATTCTTCAACTAGTTCCTCAACTAGGCCACCGGAGTGGTGGCCTAGTTAATAGAGCATCTGCCCCACAACTGGGAGGTTGGGGGTTCAAGTCCTGGCTGGGTCATACCAAAGACCGTATAAAAATGGTACTTCCCACCTTCTATCCTGGTGCTCAGCATAATAGAATGGAGGAAGGAGAAGTTGTTTGTGGCGGCGCCTTGCATGGCAGCGACCCCTCTGATTCTACATGTGATTAACACTGTAGATAGGAGAAACGTAATTTCCTTCTACTGTACATGATTGGCTGTATGGACTGAATGACAACAGAAATGTCTTCTTCTACTTGCAACTCCTCCCCTTTTAGGAAAATGAGTTTGTAATAAATAGATAGAGATAGATAGATAAATACTTTTAATAATCCCCACAGGGAACTTCTGTTATCTCATGGCACCCAATACATACAACAAAACATCATTAAAAATATATCACCTAAAATATCTCAATAAATAAAATAAAATAATGCATAACAGCATATATTACATTTAGTCCATTCCAGACAACCTGGCAGGCATTCTGTATGCACGCACATAAAAGCATGTGTATCCACATGCATGTGTGTGCATGCTGATGATGGTGGTGATGGGGGGGGGGGAGTCAAGGATTTCTACCTTCCAGGATACTGTTAAAAATCCTGATGGCTGTTGGATCAACGGATCTCCTGTACCGCTCAGTCCGCAAGCACAGTGAGATCAACTGCTCACTACAGCCGCTTCTTTGTCCTACCAAGACGCATTGAAGGGGGTGGTTGGCATTGTTCATTATAACCTGCAACTTGTCCCTCATCTGCTTATCCACCACAACCCCCAGTGGGTCAAGTTTCCTCCCCACCACCAAGCCAGCCTTCTTGACCAGCCTATCCAGTTGTCTGGTGTCCCTTGCTGTTATGTTGCCTCCCCAACAAACAGACACATAAAAGATGACACTCGCCACCAGTCTGATAAAACATAGTCAGCATCTCCTTGCAAACATCAAAAGACCTAAGTCTCCGCAGAAAAAAACAATCTACTCTGTCCCTTCCTGTAGAGCGCCTCCGTATTAGCAGACCACTCCAAGTTACTATCCAAGTACACGCCCAGATATTTATAGGCGTGTACTATCCCAATTGGTTCAACCTGAATGGTAACAGGCTGCAGGGGAGGCTTGGACCTATGAAAATCCACGACCATCTCCTTGGTCTTAGTGGTGTTCAAAAGCAGGCTAGTCTTCTCACTCCAAACGCTGAAGGCATCAACCAGGCCCCTGTACTCCATTTCCTGTCCCCCCCTGCACATGTGCCACAATAACTATATCATCAGAATACTTTTGAATGTGGCATGACTGTGTTGTAATTGAAGTCTGATGTGTACAGGGTGAACAGGTCTGGAGCCAGGACTGTCCCCTATGGAGCCCCATTGCTACTTTCCACAATCCCTGAGACACAGCGCCCAAGTCTGACAAACTGTGGTCTTCCCATCAAATAGTCAGTGATCCAGGAAATAAAGGAGGGGTCCACCCCTATCTTCTCAAGCTTCTTTCTCAGCAACGAAAGCTGGATGGCATTGAAAGTGCTCGAAAAGTCAAAGAACATAATCCTCACCTGGCTCCTCAACTCATCCAAGTGGGAGTATGCCCGATGTAACAAGCAGAGGATGGCATCATCCCATCCAATGTGATCCCGTAACCAATCTGCAGGGGGTCTAGTGCAGATGTAGTCTGCTGTCTGAGATGGTGGAGAAACACTCTCTCCAGCGTCTTCATAACATGAGATATGAGGGCCACCGGTCTGTAGCCATTAAGCTTGGCCGGGCGCCCAATTTTGGGAACCGGCACAAGACATGACGTTTTCCACAAGACCGGGACCTTCCCTGTCTGCAGGCTCATGTTGAAGGGCTTCTGGAGGGGCCCAGCAAGCTGGTCAGTACAAACCTTCAGCAGCAGGGAGCACACACCATCCAGTCCGGCAGCTTTTCCTGGATTCAGCCTCTTCAGCTCCATCCTCACCTCATCCATTGCAAAGAACAGATCAAGTGGAGGAGCGCTTGAGGCAGTAGTGTCAACACAGACGCAATGCCCAGGGAAAACAGGAGAAGAACTAAAAGAACCAGATAATGGGAGTGGGGGAACTGCTACTGGAGAGGTAGCGGGGGATGAAGCTGGAACAGAGCTGGAAGATGAAGCCGCTGAATCAAACCTGTTATAAACTGATTAAATTCATCAGCCCTCATCACATTACCTACAATGGCCCGGCATTTCTGTTTATAGCCAGTGATGGTTCTCATACCCCCACCACACACACCTCTCTGGTGTTGTTATGCTGTAGTTTCTTCTCCACCTTCCTTTTATAGTCCTCCTTAGCCTTTCTTAGAGTCCTCCTTAATTTCTGTTGCACCAGTTTGCACTTCTCCTTGTCACCCTCCTTAAAAGCTACCTTTTTTTGATTAAGGAGCTGCTTGATGTCACTGGTGATCCAGGGTTTATTATTTGGGAAACTGCGCTGGTACCACCATGTCCCTGCAGAAGGTCACGTAGCTGGTAAAACAGTCAACCATCCTGTTGATGTCCAGAACACCCCCCATTACCCTCTGCATCCAGCAGAACATCCCAATCTGTACATTCATAGCAGGCTTTCAGAGTCTCTTTGGCCTCCAATGACCACTTACTGAATGTCCGAGTAGTTACTGGATGGCTCTGGATGCATGGTTTATAACGGGGCTGAAGATACAGTACACCAGATTATGGTCTGATCTACCAACAGGTGGAAGGGTGGAAACAGTGTATGCCTCCTTAACATTTGCATACAGCAGATCTAGTGTCTTTTCTCTTGTGGAGCAGTCAACATACTGTACAAATCCAGTTAAATGGGAGGAGAGGCTGACATGATTAAAATCTCCAAAAGCCACACTGAATGCTTCAGGATGCTGGGTCTGCATTCTCGCAACAGCTCCGTAGATGACGTCACATGCTACGTCAGGCACAGCGCGTGGGGGAATGTAAACAATGATGGCGACATGATGTGAGAATTCCCTTGATACAATAATATGGTCGTAGACAAACAGCCAAAAGTTCCACATCCTCACAACAGATCCTTTCCTTCACTGTGATGTGGCCTGGGTAACACCATTGATTATTCACATAAATAATCAGACTCCCACCTCTGGTTTTTCCGCATGTTCTGGCGTCTCTGTCTGCATGGACTATAGTGAAGCCGGAAATGTCAACACAGGAATCCGTTATACTGTCATTCAGCCAGCTCTCCGTAGAACACATCAAGCTGCAGTCATGGTAAATTTGCTGCGTTTGAATATTTGATCATTGTTTGGTGAACATCATGCAAACATTTTTTTTAGTGTTTAGTAGGAGACGTGAATTATTCAGCCAGTCATGGATTTGGGTCATTGCTGTTGAAAGAATATAGGCAGCCTCTTGTGTGTTTTTTGTAGGTGTGAATATTACTGTGTCATCTGCATCCATTTGTATATTAATGTTTCTGCATGCATTTGGTAGATCATTTATGTATAGGGAGAACAATATTTAGATTTAGATTTAGTATACTTTATTGATCCCCAGAGGGGAAATTGAGGGTATCCACCACCTGGATGGATGAGCAGCCACGCTACGGCGCTATCCCTTAACCATTCACACACACATTCACACCTAGGGCCACTGTAGAGTCTCCAATTAACCTAACCTGCATGTTTTTGGCATGTGGAAGGAAACCGGAGAAATCCTGGAGTAAACCCACCCAAACACGGGGAGAACATGCAAACTCCACACAGATCACTGTTGGTCGGGGGCTGGGATCGATCCCACGATCCCCGGGCCAAGGGTAAACTGGTCCAAGCATGGAGCCTTGTGGGACACCCATTTGACATTTCAAACACAGTGCATCTAGAAAGTATTTGCAGCACTTAACTTTTTCCACATTTTATTATGCTACAACCTTATTCCAAAATGGATTAAATCGCAAAAGCAAAAAATCGCAAAGCATCATGGGAACGTGGCTACCAGACATGCTCTATCGATACATTTAATTTATGGAAAGTTCCTGATCTACGAGCATATTGTATGCGTAGGGGTCTTCCCGGTTGTACCCGTAAACACAAGGATGAACTAGTCACGCGTATTCTCGGCCACATTGCAGAAATTGGCCAAAATGGCCCCCCTGTATGTACGCTGACATTGCATTTTTTTTTGTTGTCAAAGGACCAAGCACCCTTACTTGCGAGACTCCAAAACCACTACAAAGAAGGTAAGCGAGTGGTTTGACAGCTCAACTTTGGTTTTGTCATTTTGAGTAAATTTCACTACAAGACATAGCCTGCTTACTTAGATCTATAGGTCGATACTACTATAGTTTAAGTATCACATGTTTTCAATGATTTGCAATTTTATTTTATACCAGCCTACTTATCAGTGACCTTAATTACATGTGTGTGTAGATCAAGCTTCATTACCAGTATACAAAGAACTATATCCTAGATCCAGGCCTGCCTGTCCATACCTATTAATTCAGGGTTTAGACTCCTGTCAATTAGGCTAGAACTTGAACAATACACAACACTATTTAATTATGTTTTAATATAGACTTACTGCTTTAATCCAACAATTACGTCCGTCCGAATCCTTCAGCTCCGTGGGGAATGTATATAACGTGAATGGCGGCGGACATGTGCACACGCTGGTCGAGAAGTTACACGCATGTATGCTGCAAGTTTGCTTTTTCCACCACTCTAGATGATACATGCCGTTCCCACACTTCACTACGGCACAATGTGCACCTGGCATAACGGCAATTTAAAGCTTAAAGCAGACTTTAAACGGCAATTGTTCAGGTGTGACAGTACTGTCTCGATACAAAAGCAAGGCGGCTACCGGAATGTTTGGTAGTTGTGAACTTTGAACTTCATAGTCCGCACATGCGCACTCGCAATGCGAAAGTCGCTTATTGTGTGTGTGGTTTTGGTCTTTTCTGAAAGGGGGGGGGAGAATGTTGTGTGTGTATTTGGCCTTTTGTGGTGTGTGTGTGTGTGTGTGTGTGTGTGTGTGTGTGTGTGTGTGTGCTTGGACCTTTGGGCTTGCCGTACCTGTCCTGCGGGGTGATGTCAGGCGGGCGGCAGCCAGTATATACACTACCGTTCAAAAGTTTGGGGTCACCTCAGATAATTTTGTGTTTTCCATGAAAAGTCACACTTTTATTTACCACCAAGAGTTGTAAAATGAATAGAAAATATAGTCAAGACATTGACAAGGTTAGAAATAATGATCTGTATTTGAAATAATAATTTTTTCCTTCAAACTTTGCTATCGTCAAAGAATCCTCCATTTGCAGCAATTACAGCATTGCAGACCTAACATGATTGCACAAGGGTTTTCTAATCATCCATTAGCCTTCTGACGAAATGAGCAAACACATTGTACCATTAGAACACTGGAGTGACAGTTGCTGGAAATGGGCCTCTATACACCTATGTAGATATTGCACCAAAAACCAGACATTTGCAGCTAGAATAGTCATTTACCACATTAGCAATGTATAGAGGGTATTTCTTATTAGTTTAAAGTTATCTTCATTGAAAAAAAGTGCTTTTCTTTCAAAAATAAGGAAATTTCTAAGTGACCCCAAACTTTTGAATGGTAGTGTATATTCCCGTATGTCCTTAATAAAAGGAGTTTGCTGCATGGTACAAGACTGAGTCCAACTCTGATTCCAGACATAACAGAATGCCTGAAGGTTGCTGTGAAAACCTCGCCACTGTTCTTGCGTTTCAGTTCTGAGAACATCTCTGTGCTCCCTGGAGCGTTTTGCTTTGCAGGGATAGAGATCATTTTTATGAACTGAAATGAACTCAGCTGCTTCACTTCATTTGAAGTTTTATGTTTTGTGGCATCATGCAGATTTTTTTTGACAAAAATTGCACTAATTGGCTCTTTTTATGCCAAACCCTGAACCAGTATAACACTTGCTGAAAGGCTGTTGTTATTTATTATCCTATTTACCCACGAAATTCTGCCTAATGACACTTTTGGCAGTTCATTTTCATCTTTTTTTACTTTAAACCGTAAAAGTATAAACAGGTTTCAGTAACATTGGCGCCAAAGATAACATTACATAGAAAATGTTACACATTTATGAGGAAAAAATGTGAGAATTTATAAGAAAAAAGTGCAAAATTTACAAAAAAAAATAGTAGCAAATTTATGAGAAAAAAGTCAAAAATTTACTAGAAAAGTTACAAATTTACCAGAAAAAAAACTGTAAAATTAGTTGAAAAAAGTTACAAACTTACAAGAAAAATTTACCAAATTTACAAGAAAAAAGTCACAAATTTATGGGGAAGAACTATAAAAAGTTGAAAATTAACCCAAAAAAGCAACAATATGAGTTAATAATTGAAAATTTACAAGAAAAAAGTTATAAATTTATGAGAAAAAGTTGTACGTTTACAGTAAAAAAGTTACAATTTTTTTTTAAAAGTTCCAAATTTACAAGAAAATGTTGCAGATTTATGGGAAAAACTCACAAATTTACAAGAACATTTACAAGGGAAAAAGTAGCAAATTTATGAGAAAAAGTTGCAAGATTACAGTAAAAAGTGGCAAATTTATGAGAACGTTCCAAAATGACAAGAAAAGGTCAACAAATTTGCAAGAAAAAGGTCACAATTTTACAAGAAAAATGAGCAAATTAATGAGAAAAAGTCGCAAGTTTACAGTAAAAACAAAAAGTCACAAATTTATGAGAAAATAAAATGAAAATGGGTAAACAGGTGCAGACCATGTGGACAAACACAGATGGGGCCAACATGGAATCCATCAGACAGCCCACATTTTGGTGGGGCCCACATGGACATGCTGGCTGGGTACAGGACTCTTTTTACACTGTCATAGCCCGAGTGTTGGTTCTGTCCACACTCGGGTCTCGTATCATATTTCCCTGGCTTTGGCAGCAGAGGATTCCTTCTAGCTCCCCGGGCTCTTATTGTGAAGGCGCCCGGGGGAGCGCCCTGCTGTCAAAGTCAGCTGCTCCGCTGCTGTCATTGTGAGCAGCTGTGCCGCATTGGGGCCATTAGCTGCCAGAGATAAAAGCAGGTGCTGAATGTTCCCCGATGCGGCAGTCTCTGTTATGCTCTGTTATGTTCCTGTTAATCTCCGTGATTCCTGTTAACGGTCCTGTTTGTAAGGTACGTTCAGTGTGACTAACCTTCATTGTTATTCGTCTGGTGCATCGGGCGCTCCCCGGCTCAGACGTGCCCATTCCTTTTGTGTATTCCTATGCCTGCCTAACCTGCACTGTAAATAAACATCACTGCAAACTCACTGGTGACTGAGGTGTCTTGTGATGGTCCGTGAGGGCCATTGTGACAGTAGACTGCCGCCAAACACCCGGAGAGGAGGTGTTGTATTGAGACGCCATTCACCGTGCAGTTTGCAGTATTGGACTGTCTGTTCCTACCTGTCTGAGTGTCTGCAGCTGGGAGTATGACGTCATCCCAGGGCCGTTGTCGGCGCCTGGGCAGGCAGCTAGTGGAGGCTCTGGAGAATGTGGACAGCACCATCTTTACCGCTATGCTGTTGGACGCCCCCAGCGACATTCATAGACATTTGGACTACGCTAAGGAGTTTCTGCTCAATCTCCCTCTCGAGTCTGACGATCACCCGGAGGTGACAGCGAGGTGGGAGGAACTCGCTGCACAGCGCGAGATACTCCGAGGGCTGGAGGGAAATCCCGGCAGGAAGCTGAAGCGGAGGAGACGTCGCCCCTCGCTTCGGGATCCCGCTCCTGCCTCCGTTCCGGCCCGGGAGTTCGCACCATCCGGAGGTCTTTCCCCATCAAGCATGTCGTCACTCGGGATTCCCCCAGAGAAGCTTCAGCTGACAGCAGTCAAGATCTGGGACCGGGTGACTGCTGCTCGCTCCGCTGTGCATCCAGCAGCAATTATGAAGCATGTGGAGGCGGCGGTTAGACTGGTGGAGAGGAGTCCAGAGTTGTGTGAGTTTCCTGAGTTTGCCGACCTGCTCGCCTCTGTTTCTGCTCAGGAACAGCGATTTCCGAATCTCACCTTCGCCTCACCCCCTACAAGGAACCGTCGTCACACCGGCTCCCAACCTCGGCTAGAACCCCGTCTGGATCCAGTTCCGGGTCGCCGCAAGGGCTCAACCCCCCACACAGCTGCCACTTCTGCGTTTCGTCAGAGGGGAATCCCCGCAGCCTCATCTTTCCCCGGGCCTTCGCCTGCTGTCCCGTCAGTGCTCCATGCCCGGCTACCCTCGACTGTCGCCCCCTCCTCCTTGTCGCCTATCCCGGCTGCTGTGTGTCTCGGGGGCTCCGTTTCGGCGAGTCCCATCCCGGAACCATCTTGAGTGGCCTCACCTCATCTTCCCAGAGGGCCCTCTGTCGCCATCCAGCGGGGAAAGGGAGGAACGACGTCCCCCACAGCAGGAACCATCTCAACCTCAGGAGAAAGGCAAGTGCATGATAATTTCTCTCATCACGATATTGTTTTGCCTTGTCTGACTCCTGGGGGTGGAGTTCGGGGTATGCAGCCCCCCGAGCTCCCTCCACCTGCTGTGGATGAAAGAATTAACCCTGCTTCCTCTGTGTCTCCCTCCACTGAGCGGTCCTCGACGCCAGGCCAACGTCGCTGGATGAGGAGGGGGCCTGCAGTTCTGGAGAGCCTGGTTCTGGTTCCGCAGCCACGCCGTGGGCGGAGGAGGGGAGCGGACTGCAGCGTGGAGCCTTCGCCGATGAGGAAGCGTCCCCGGGGTTCCACGGAGGAGCGGTCCGGTCCAGCGGGTCGAGGTTCTCCTGCCACCACGCCGTGCGGGCCATCGGCGTGGACATCGGTGCCGGAGGACTGTCAAGCTGCGCACACCATCACACCAGCTGTGGAGCCCGACGCGGCTGAGTGGGAGCCTGAGGACGACCTCCTGACATCTGAGCCCGGATCTTCGCAGTCCTGGACGGCGTCAGAACCCGAGCTCAGGCAAGTGCTCTGTTTTCTTTCTTTTTCACCTCTTAGAGCACTTTTGTCTGTCTCAAGGGGAGATGAGCCGGGTGTAGCCGCCCGCTGCGTCCGAGCTTATCTCGCCGGGTTCTGGCGCTGCCGGTGATCCTGATCCCGGGTTTTCTCTCTCTCTTGAGCCTTCTCCCAGGGTCACCGGTGAGGGGTTGCTCTCGCCTGCTGCGCCAGAGGTTCCGGTTTCGGGGTTGGAGGTCGAGTCTGGTGCCACGCCGACCCAGTCGGGGTCCTCCGTGGGTTCGGTTCCGGAGGCCCAATCGGGGTCCGACGTGGGTGCAGCACCAGCAGGTCCTGGATTCGGTGAGGTAGCTGCAGATCCCCGGCCACCGGATGCTGGACAGACTCATTCCCCTCTTCACCCTCATCTCCATCGTCATCCTCCTCGTCTCCCTGAGGAGTGCTGCCCATCTTCACCTGGGGCCGTTGGGGTCCCGATTGCTTCGCCCGGTTCTCCCTCATCTCTCCCCTTTTCAGCGGGACCGCCGGCTACTTTGACCCAACGGTTCTGGTGGGCTAGCGATGCGGGTCGGCCGCCCGAAAGACTGTCTTGCCAATTTGGCTCTCTGGGTCGGCCTCCCAACATTTTGGACTCCCTGTGTGGCGACCTGGTCTGGCCGCCTGAGACTCTCTGCTTCCGAGCATGGGACCGGGGTAGGCCGCCCGAACTGTTCTTTCTCCCCCTGCCTGTTTTGTGGCCTCTTGTTGCCGGTCGGCCCCCCGAACTTTCTGCCTCCGCCCCTCTGGGTCAGAACTGCACTCTTCCCGGGGTTTCTGATTATGTCTGTGAGACTGTTGGGGTGTGCGGGGGGGGGGGGGATCTGTGATTTTTGTGGCTCACTCCTTTCTTGTTCCAATGTTTGGTGGTTCTTTTCCCTCCACCTTATGTCAATTCGTTGTTTGCCCATATATATATTGCCTGTGGTTCTGTTCTTGTTACCCACGTTTAAGGGATTATGTTTGGTTTTTTTTTTCTCTGCCTCTATAGCTTTGTTGGTCCCCTGTTATTTGCTTGTCCTTTTTTTTTCTCTCCCTCCTGCCAGTGCCCCATCCGCCCACCCTAGGGGGGTGGGGGGTGGGGCTTGGGTGTTACTTGGGCCGCTCAGAGCTCGGCCTAGAGGGGGAGGTACTGTCATAGCCCGAGTGTTGGTTCCGTCCACACTCGGGTCTCGTATCATATTTCCCTGGCTTTGGCAGCAGAGGATTCCTTCTAGCTCCCCAGGCTCTTATTGTGAAGGCGCCTGGGGGAGCGCCCTGCTGTCAAAGTCAGCTGCTCCGCTGCTGTCATTGTGAGCAGCTGTGCCGCATTGGGGCCATTAGCTGCCAGAGATAAAAGCAGGTGCTGAATGTTCCCCGATGCGGCAGTCTCTGTTATGCTCTGTTATGTTCCTGTTAATCTCCGTGATTCCTGTTAACGGTCCTGTTTGTAAGGTACATTCAGTGTGACTAACCTTCATTGTTATTCGTCTGGCGCATCGGGCGCTCCCCGGCTCAGACGTGCCCATTCCTTGTGTGTATTCCTATGCCTGCCTAACCTGCACTGTAAATAAGCATCACTGCAAACTCACTGGTGACTGAGGCGTCTTGTGATGGTCCGTGAGGGCCATCGTGACATACACAACAGTCAAACAATGGAAAAAAAACAACTTATGAATCAATTTGATAAAGTCAAGGAAAAATTTAAAGTGAGTAAGTTATTCTTTTTTTTTTAAATGTTGTCTAAAATGTGCAAATCTGGGGAAAAAACTGTCCGAAATGATGCTGGTTACCGAACAGGAAAGGAAATTAGCTGAGTGAATTTTCCATTTCATTCCTCTTGTCTGACTGCTTTAACTGTCCAAA
Source organism: Pholidichthys leucotaenia (assembly GCA_020510985.1). NCBI lineage: Eukaryota > Metazoa > Chordata > Actinopteri > Cichliformes > Pholidichthyidae > Pholidichthys > Pholidichthys leucotaenia. The sequence goes on from CM035850.1 coordinate 13,370,468, forward strand.
CTGCCTAGTGTGTGTTATTAGTACTCATTAGTTTTAGTATTTAGTATCAAGGTGTGCTTAAGGAGTCCTAACTGCCTAACTGTGTGTTGGTGTTTGTGTTATTAGCATCCATTAGTATTAGGATTGAGTTACCGTGTTAGTGTGTCATTACCTTATTAGAATTGTTATCTTATCGAAGTCCTCGCCTTCCAACATTCGATTGATGTAATCTGCCTCCAAGAGACTCATATTGGCACAGAGGAAGCTGGCCGCTTCACCATCAAAGGCTTTGACCTCCTGTGCTATGTTCTACATGCTAAACATGGACGTGCCACCTATGTGCGTTCTGACATAGTTGAAGCAAATCACCTGATAACAACACATTTCTCAGACACCATAATCATTGGTGGCTTCCATATTGTCAATGTGTACAAGCCCCCTAATGCCAACTGGGATCTGCAGGTCTTACCCACCCTACCCCACCCTGCCATCTATGTGGGGGACTTTAACAGCCATCACCCTGACTGGGGGTACCCAGCAGTGGACAGTGATGGGGAGGCACTTTCAGACTGGGCATCCAGAAATGACCTCGCTTTGATATACGACCCCAAACAAAGAGGAACCTTCCACTCTGCTAGGTGGAAGAAGGACTATTCTCCTGACCTGTGTTGGGTCAGCTCTTTGAATGGGGAGCCATATCCTACACAGATCCTCATTCTTGATGATTTTCCACACAGCCAACACCGGCCCCTGCTTGTACACATTGGCCTACAACTTCCAGTCATATACAGCCCAAGGAAGATGCGCTGGAACTTCCGCAAAGCCAACTGGAAGAAATTCAGTGAAACTCTGGACCGGAGCATTGTTACCATCCCACTCCACACCATCACTGTAGATGAAGCATACAACCGCTTCTGCAGCGCAATCTTCAAGGCTGCCCATACTGCAATCCCACGAGGCTACCGACCCCTCTATGTCCCATGTTTGGACGGAGAAAGTGCTGCCCTCCTACAATCCTATCAAACATCAGGGGACCCAGAGATAGCAGACCATCTCATTGAATCGCTAAATACAGCCCGGCGAAAGAAATGGGAGGAGACAGTTGCTGACCGGAGCTTTACCCACTCTAGCAGGAAATGTTGGAGCCTCATCCGTCGCCTAGGAGCTGCACAGAAGCCCCCTAGCCAAAGCCGAGCATCCGTCACACCCAACCAAGTTGCATCCCACCTACTGACTATCGCCAAAGCACCCCAAGACAAAGACACCAGAAGAGCAGTTACAACTGAGCTAAAAAAACACCAAAAAATGCCTGTAGAGGAAACGAACCCTGAACCCTTCGAGGCTGCTGAACTGGAGAAAGTCCTACAGGGCCTGAAATGTGGAAAGGCAGCAGGATACGATAACATCTTCCCAGAATTCATGAAGAATCTTGGCCCCCGAGCCCTAACCTGGTTGACACAATTCTACACAAGGATCACACAAACGAACTCGATCCCAAAGAAATGGCGGACAGCAAAGGTCATTGCCATCCCAAAACCTGGCAAAGACCACAAACTACCAGCAAGCTACCGCCCAATCTCCCTACTCAGCGTTCCTTACAAAATCATGGAGCGCCTAATACTGCAACGCATTTCCCCAGAAATAGAGGATATTCTAAGTGTGGATCAAGCAGGTTTCCGCAAGGACCGCAGTACAGGAGAACAAGTACTGGCCCTAACCACCTTCATTGAAAATGGCTTCGAGAGCAGACTGAAGACAGGGGCTGTGTTTCTCGATCTTACAGCCACCTATGATACGGTCTGGCACAAAGGCCTCCTCCTGAAACTTATAAAGGCGATCCCTGCTTGGGCAACAGCAATTATAAAAACCCTGCTGACCAACCGAAGGTTCAGAGTCCACCTCAGTCAGAACACAAGTGCATGGAGAATGCAGAAAAACGGACTCCCACAAGGCTCAGTTCTAGCTCCAACTCTGTTCAACCTCTACATAAACGACCTGCCTACTACAAAATCCCGCAAATTCATCTATGCAGACGACATCTGTTTGGCATTCCAAGCACCAGACTTTGAACCACTGGAACAGGTGCTCACGGAAGATCTTGCTAAACTGGACCAGTTCTGCAAAATCTGGCGCCTAAAACCAAGCCCAGCAAAAACCGTCTCCAGTGTATTTCATCTCCACAATGCAAAAGCTGCCAGAGAACTAAACATCCACCTGAGCGGACTCAAGCTTAAGCATGCCCCAAATCCAACTTATCTTGGAGTGACCCTTGATAGGACCTTATCCTTCAAGGAACATCTAAAGGGGACGGCTGCTAAGGTGAAAGTACGAAACAACCTGCTCTGCAAGCTCGCTGGTGCAAAATGGGGGGCGGCAGTCTCCACCCTGCGCACCTCAGCACTGGCCCTTTCATACTCTGTAGCAGAATATTGTGCCCCTGTCTGGTCCAGGTCATCTTACACACACCATGTAGACACCCAGCTCAACTCAACCATGAGAACTATAACTGGAACAATCCGCTCAACACCACTCCCCTGGCTCTCTGTACTGTCAAACATAGCCCCTCCACACATCCGGCGAGCAGCATTAACTCAAAGGATGCTCCAAAAAGTTAAAGATTTTCCTCACTTACCAATCCATGCAGATATCTACACCCCACCCACTGCCCGACTTTCATCCAGACGGCCGATTTGGAAAAACCCTCCCCCAGCTGACTTTACCATCCAGACAGCTTGGCAAGAGGAATGGGAAACCAAGGAGGTCCCAAACAAACAGCTGGTGATAAACCCCAACCAACAGGTCCCGGGCACCAACCTCCCAAGGAGACAGTGGTCTACACTCAATCGCTTCAGGACTGGACATGGCCCCTGCTTGGCCAGCCTTCACAGATGGGGCAGTAGCCCTAGCCCACTGTGCGCATGTGGAGAGGAGCAAACTATGGAACACATCATAGAGGCTTGCCCGCTCCAAAGACTGGAAGGAGGATTACACACCCTCCATACAGCAAACCAGGAGGCAACTGCTTGGCTTAAGGACTTTGCATTCGCTAAATAAATAAAAATAAATTAGAATTGTTGCTTCTGTATCTATTACCTTGGCATTTGTTCAGAGAGCAAAGTAAGAATTTCATTGCTCAGGAAATGTAGCATTTCTTAACTGTGCACATGATAATAAAGCCTTTGAATCTTAAGAACCTGGAGCACAGCAGCTAACGGCTAATGACCTCCGGACTCTTGATAGTTTCACCCACTAGCAGACAGAACACTGGAGATCGCTAAGACCAAAGAATCCATGATGTAAGTGTATGAATGTTATCAGGAATTTCCCCCAGCTCAGTAATACCATGTGTAACGTTAGCTTAAAAACTAACCAATGATAATCAACATATTAATAACAGAGTAAACAACAGTCTGACTGCAGATTATAAAGCTTATTGTACAGAAACAGTTTTACGGGTTTTTATCACAGTATTAACTATCATCAGCCACCAATAAGCATAAGCTAAACAACTCACCATAACAGCTGTGTGGTTCTCCACTGGTTTCCCTCACACGAGACTCACTTCTGGCTCGTGGCTTAATCCTCTGGTGCTCCTGGTCTCTGTGACGCCTAACAGCTTCATATTTACCTTCAACAACACAGTAATGTAATGGCCTAGCCTGCATGTCCATGTGGGCCCCACCACAGGTTAAATCTAGGCTGTCTTATGGGTCCCATGTGGGTTTGTCCATGTATTCCAGGTTGACCCCGTCTGTTTGCCCACATGGACTTTACGTGTTTACCTATTTTCAACTTATTTTCTCATAAATTTGCTGTTTTCTTGTATATTTGTGACCTTTTTTTTCCTGTAAATTTGATACATTTTTTTTTTATTTGAAACGTTCTCAGAAATTTTAAACTTTTTTTGCAACTTTTTTTGCAACTTTTTCTCATAAATTTGTGATTTTGTTTTCTTGTAAATCTGTGACAGTTTTCTTGTAAATTTGGAACTTTCTCAAAAACTAAACTTTTTTTTACTATAAACCTTCAACTTTTTCTCATAAATTTGTGACTTTTTTCTCATAAATTTTGAGTTTATTTATATTTTGTTTTTTTTTTGTTAATTTGCAACTTTTTCTAAATTTTTCTTCATAAATTTGTCTTTTTTCTTGTAAATTTGGTAAATTTTTCTTGTAAGTTTAACTTTTTTCAACTAAATTTACAATTTTCTTTGTAAATTTGCAACTTTTTCCACCTAAATTTTCACTTTTTTCTCATACATTTGCTTCTGTTTTTTTTTTTAAATTTGTGACTTTTTTTTCATGAATTTGCAACTTTTTTCCTCATAAATTGCAACTTTTTTCTCATAATTTTGGCAACAGTGTTACTGAAACCTGCTCTGCCACATTAAACCCATGTGGGTTTAAAGCGGGTGAACAGATCACCTGCTCACCTGTACCACATGCAAAGTCCATGTGGGCAAACAGATGGGGCCAACATGGAACCCATGGACAGACCCACATGGTAGCCATAAAACAGCCCAGTTAACCCATTAGTGGGGCCCACATGTGCACGCTGGCTGGGTGGGGCGGTTTGTTTGTCTGCTAGCAGGATTAGCTAAAAACTGCTGAACAGATTTCAATGATATTTTCAGCAGAGTTGGCTCTTGACTTAAAGATGAACCCATTAGATCATGAAAGGTGATCTGCGAATACATACCTCCACCATGGCCCTGTCTCGCAATGTATGTATGGATGGACGGGCCCTTGGCGGAGGGATGTGCTCTCTGAGTGCCCTCTAGTTTTAAGGCTGAGGTCTCTCGTATGAAGGCAGACTTATATTTTCCTTCGACTACAGATTTCCCATCACTGACAGTGATCAGGTGGTCCGTACGGAGCTGCCTCAGGTGACGCCACGGCCGGGCTGCTGTTTTAGGGGAGGGGCTGACACTCTGCTGCAAAAACAACTTTAACAGCCATTCTAAGAGATAGCAGCCATGTTTGTTGTAACATCTGTTAACTGAATCATTTCTCCACATATTAATTACTGTCACGGTTAACCTGGGACCTGCTCTTTAACGACAGACGGTTAAAATCACCAGCCAGGCTGGTGAGGACAGTCGGGAACATGGCTCACCAGGAAAAGGCGTACATGACCAGGGCGTTCCCAGTAACCCCGATGGCTCCGATCACAAACACGAAGAAGGCGATGATGTAGTGGGCGTGGTCCTCTACCTCCACCTGCTGATAGAAGCCCTGCTGCATGTCCATTTCTGAGATCTGACACACACACAGATGTCCCGATCAGAGGATGTTAGAACACCAATTCCAAATAAAATGAAACACTATAGAGGCTGGGTTAATCATCTCAGACTGGATGCAGAGGGTAAACAGAGAAGGACAATAGGTATGGGGATTATGGTGAGGTAGCAGGAAGAAGGGGTTGGGGGTGAAAGGATGAATGTATTGTGATGCGAGATGTCATGCAGATGTGAGAGGGGCGGTTGATATAAATGAAGAGCCCCTGGTGTATAGAGACATGCTTTTTCTGTGTATGACTGATGTGAGAGTGAATAAAGTTGTCTGTTGCATAAATCTGCCTCCGTTAATTACACTCTCCACACTGGTGACCCTCTGACGAATTATGGAACATGAGGCAAGAACCCCGGAGTTGGCCCGGACGGGAAGCCCCACCAACGTGGCAAGCATCCCAGAGACAGCCCGGACGGGAACCCACAGCAACGCGTGTGCTGTTTCGGTCAAACTACCGGACTTTTGGCTGCACGACCCACGGCCTTGGTTCCACCACACCGAGGCTCAGTTCGCCCTCCGGGGAATAACGGCAGACAACACCAAATATTACTATGTGGTCGCAGCGCTGGATGCTTGCACATCTCAGCAAGTAGCGAGCCTGCTCCAACAGCCTCCAGCCCACGACAAATACGGGGCTCTCAAGGCTGCGCTGACCCGGAGCTACATGCTCTCGGACTGTGAGAGAGTGGAGAGGCTCCTGAGGCACTCCGAGTTAGGAGACGGTTCGGTGGTGAAACTGATGGAGAAGGTGTTGGTGTTGATGGGCACGGACGACGGGCATTTTCTGTTTGCCCACCTTTTCCTCCGGAACCTCCCAACAGTGGCCAGAGCGGTTCTTGCCAATTCACCGTTGCTGGCCGCGCGTGACTACCGTGCACTAGCCCACGAGGCAGAATGGATCATTCTCACCACCAGAGCCCTCACAGTGAACGCGGCGGCGTCGGAACCCAACGAGACAACCAGCGGAGGCGAGGAGCCGCCGACTGTAGCGGAAGCGGGGGCCAGGGAGCGCCAGAGAGACACGCTCTGCTTCTACCACCGCCGCTTTGGAGAGAATGCACGCAGATGTGTGCCACCATGCCAATTCAAGCGTTCGGGAAACGCCAAGGCCGGCAGTCGGTAGCAGCTGCGACCGCCGGTGAAGAGAACAAGATGCTCTACGTGACGGACTTGCACTGGGGGGAGGCGGTTCCTCCTAGACACCAGAGCCCAGAAGAGCATCATCCTGCCGTCCTATGCTGACCGGCTAGCGGGAGCTAGCGGCCCCGGGCTGGTAGCAGTAAACGGCTCGGACATTAAGACTTTTGGTGAGAGAACACTGACTTTATCCCTACACGGCCGTATGTACGAGTGGACTTTTGTCATAGTGGCATTGAGTTTCCCAATCCTGGGAGCTGATTTTCTGTGTGCACATGGGTTGCTAGTCAATGTTGCTAACAGACGCTTGATGAAAGCAATGTCTTTTGATTCTCTCCCCTGTACAGCTCGAGGGGCCGGGCCAATAACACAAGCCAACGTCACAGCTCCAGGCGGTAAGTTCCACACACTGCTCACTCAGTTCCCAGCGCTCACGGTCCCGACGTTTTCGGCGGCCATCGCTAAACACGGGGTGGAACACTTTATCACCACCACCGGGCCGCCCGTTTTCGCACGACCTTGGTGCTTGGACGCAGCTAAACTGGCCATAGCGTGAGAGGAGTTTGCCAACTTGGAAAGGTTGGGCATCATCAGGTGCTCAAACAGCCCATGGGCATCCCCACTACACATGGTCCCTAAGGCCGAGGGATGGTGGCGACCGTACGGAGATTTCCGCAGGTTGAATAATGCCACAGCGCATGACCGCTACCCGATTCCCCATATTCAGGATTTTTCCGTTCACTTTGCCGGGGCACGCATTTTTTCTAAAATAGACCTGGTCCGCGGTTATCACCAGGTCCCAGTGCGCGCGGAGGACATACACAAAACAGTGGTAATAACTCCGTTTGGCTTGTTTGAGTTTTTACGCATGCCCTTCGGATTAAAAGGAGCGACACAGACATTCCAACGCATGATGGATGCAGTGTTGCGCGATCTGCCGTTTGTGTTTGTCTACCTGGATGACATCCTGGTGGCCAGTGTGTCCGAGGACGAACATGTAACCCACCTCAAGACGGTTTTCCGGAGGTTGGAGGAGCACGGGTCAATAATCAACCCAGTGAGATGCCAGTTCGGCGTGACGGGGATTGATTTTTTGGGGCACCGCGTCTCACCGGAGGGAGTGATACCCTTGCCCGACAAAGTGCGCGCCGTGGTGAATTTTCCCCGGCTTCAGACGGTCAGGGTGCTTCAAGAATTTTTGGGGATGGTTAACTTTTATAACCGGTTCCTCCCCCGCGCAGCTCAACTCATGCAGTAATCGTACGCCACGCTCAAGAAATGGAAACCCGCGGACAGAGTCAAATGGACTCCTGAGCGGGAGCAGGCGTTCTCTGAGGTTAAAGCAGCCCTGGCAAACGCCACACTGTTGGCGCACCCGGACCCGGTGGCCCGGGTAGCGCTCACTACAGACGCCTCAGACGTGGCCATAGGGGCCGTCATGGAGCAACGTGTCGCCGGTTCTTGGCAGCTGCTTGCTTTTTTCAGCAGGGCTTTGCGCGACAGTGAGCGTAAATACAGCGCGTTCGACAGAGAGTTGCTGGCTCTCCACCAGGCCATACGCCACTTCCAGTTCTGGCTGGAAGGGCGCAGCTTCACCGCGTTCGTGGACCACAAGCCGCTAACGTTCGCGATGGCCAAGGCTTCGGAACCATGGTCGGGCCGGCAGCAGAGGCAGCTGGCTGCGATCTCGGAGTTTGCGACCGATATTCAGCATGTGTCGGGTAAACTGAATGTGGTGGCGGACTGCCTCTCGCGCGCAGTAGAGGCCCCGGTCTGCGTGGGGATAGATTATACAGCCATGGCCGCAGAGCAGATTGGCGATGCGGACGTGTGCGCACTCCAGTCTGGACCAACAGGGTTAAGGCTGGAGAGCAAAGTACTGCAAGACGGCAGCCCCCACCCCCAATCTGTGACGTCTCCACGGGACGCCCGCGCCCGGTGGTCCCAGTTGCTTGGTGCCGCCGCGTGTTTGAGTCAGTTCACACTCTGGTGCACCCAGGAGTGCGCGTATCAGTCAAAATGGTGGGAGCGAAGTTCGTGTGGCCAGGCCTGCACAAACAAGTGAAAGAGTGGGCTGCAGCCTGCGTAGCGTGCCAACGAGCCAAAGTACACAGACACACGAGGGCTCCTTTGGAGCCGTTTTGCATACCGGCGAAGAGGTTCGACCATGTTCACGTGGACCTTGTGGGCCCCCTCCCGCCATCGCAAGGGTGCACGCACCTTCTGACAGTGGTGGACCGTACCACACACTGGCCAGAAGCAGTCCTGCTGGCGGCAACCACGTCTGCAGACGTGGCGCGCGCTTTTTTGACGACATGGGTGGCACGTTTTGGAATTCCGTCGGACATCACGTCCGATAGGGGCCCTCAGTTTGTTTCCAACCTCTGGTCCGCAATGGCTCGTAGCCTGGGGGTTGCAATTCATCGCACAACCGCGTACAACCCACAGGCCAATGGGTTATGTGAGCGTTTTCATAGGTCACTGAAAGCAGCACTCAAGGCTTCGCTGACAGATGCAAATTGGGTAGACCGGTTGCCGTGGGTCTTATTGGGGTTGCGTTCCGCACCAAAAGAGGATTTGGAGGCTTCCCTGGCGGAGCTCGTTTTTTCTCAGCCATTGCGGCTGCCCGGGGAATTTTTGCCAGATAATCCCGCGCCGGACAACTGTCCATCTCTGCGTTTGCAGCATAGTGCAGACACAGGCACGCTGCCTGGCCCGGCCCACCACTGTTTTCCACGCACTTTTGTGCCAAAAACTTTGAGGAACGCGGCGTTTGTGTTTGTCAGGCACGATGCCCACTGCCCTCCATTGCGCCCACCCTACGATGGCCCGTTCAGAGTGCTGGAAACAGGGGACAAACATTTTTTGTTAGACTTGGGGGGTCGTCGGGAGAAAATATGCTTAGACAGACTTAAGCCCGCCTTTGTGGTGGCTCGGGCCCCTCGGCGTGGAAGACCCCCACTGAGAACTCCCCAGGTAAATGATTCATCAGAGCAGCCACACGGGCAAGTCAAAGGTTCCCCCCACCTCGCCATGGCCCACCCGCAGACAGACACACCCCCAGGAGCCCCCCGTTGGCACAGCAGTGCCGCAGAGGCGGTAAACCCCCGTTACAGCAGATATGGGAGGAGACTGAAGCCAAAAGGGCGTGAGGACTGAAACTCGGTCTGAGATTCTGGGAGGGGGGCGGTGTAGAGACTGGGTTAATCATCTCAGACTGGATGCAGAGGGTAAACAGAGAAGGACAATAGGTATGGGGATTATGGCGAGGTAGCAGGAAGAAGGGGTTGGGGGAGAAAGGATGAATGTATTGTGATGTGAGATGTCATGCAGATGTGAGAGGGGGGTTCATATGAATGGAGAGCCCCTGGTGTATAGAGACATGCTTTTTCTGTGTATGACTGATGTGAGAGTGAATAAAGTTGTCTGTTGCATAAATCTGCCTCCGTTAATTACACTCTCCACAACACAAGCTGGCTGGTCTGCATGTTATTCTAAAATCTGGATTTGCATACATCCCTTGCTTCTTGATTTTGAATTTGATCAAATCTGATGGGGGACAATTTTCTCCAGAGTAAAACTTGAGGGGGACACTATAGGTAGTCAGGGCCCAATGCAGGATATGTGTTTAGGGGCCCCTGTTTTTGTAATAGAGAAGAGTTCCAACCCTTTAAAACAAAAACTGTATAGAAACAAACCTGAATCATTGTCTAGATGGAGAGAGAAAACTTAAGGCGTTACATAGAATAAAAACTTAACCACCATTCATATTGATGTTGTGAATTTTTTAAAAAGAGTGACAAATTAACAACAAATTCGCATATTTATGATGAAACAATAGTGAATTCATGAGAAAAAGTTGCAAATGGCTGCACGGTGGCGCAGTGGTTTAGCACTGTGGCAGCACAGTTTTACCCTCGGCCGGGGGACCGCGGGGATCATGAGATCGTGGGTTCGATCCCAGCCCCCGACCAACAGTGAGCTGTGTGGAGTTTGCATGTTCTCCCCGTGTTGCGCGGGTTTACTCCGGGATTTCTCCGGTTTCCTCCCGCACACCAAAAACATGTAGGTTTAGGGCGCTCGCGCACGCAGCGACCAGCAGCCGGTGGCTTGTCACCAAAACTGCAAACCAAGTCTACCTACGGGTACAAATAAGTAACAAAAAAAAAAAAAAAAAAAATTTATGAGAAAAAGTAGATTTATGAGAAAAAAGTTGGAAATTCGTAAGAACAAAGTGCCAGATTTATGAAAATAGATGCAAATTTATAAGACAAAAGTTGCAAATTTATGAGGAAAAAAAGTTGTTAATTTATGAGAAAAAGGTAGCAAATTTATAAGAAAAAAAAGTTGAAAATTTATGAGAAAAAATTTGCAGATTTAAAAAGAAATTTGTTCTGCAAATTTATAAGAAAAAAGCTGCAAATTTAAGAGGAAAAACGTTGCAAATTTATAAGAAAGCAGATTTATGAGGAAAAAAGAATCAAATTTATAAGAAAAAAGATGCAAATTTATGAGAAAAAGTTGTCAAGGGAAAAAGGTGCAGATTTATGGGAGGAAAAGGGTTGCAAATTTAAAAGAAAGATGTTGCAAATTTACAAGAAATGTTTCAAATTTGCAAGCTTCCCCCCCACCCCCTGACTGAAGTTTCTAAGATGTTTTCCAAAACAAAACTTAAATTAGGCTTTTCCATTACTGCAATCAGATGTTTCCTTTGTTCCTGGTATCCCTGACATTCCAACAAAACGTGCTGAACTGTTTCCGGAGAACCACAATATGCACAGCTGCCAGTTGGGCGTTTACCTGTTCTATGTAGCGTCTGGTTTAGTGTGTCCTATTCTTAATCGGGTGATGAGTATCTCCTCTTTCCTGTTTCTGCCAACTCCCATTCCAGAGTTTACATGCTTTTGAATGTCATAAAGATGTCTTCCTGTATCTATTGAATCCCAGTATTCTTGCCACTTTTCCACTACTAGTGCATACCTGTGCATGCCCGTAGAAACCAAGTATAAGCAAGTATTTCTGCATGCCCGTAGAAAGCAGGTGTAAGCAAGTACGTCAGCACTTGTTCAGTGATGCCTGCCTTTGATCTTTGATGGTGTCGTCGCGAGTCGTATGATTTTTGATGATGTCATAGCGAGTCCTATGATCGTGAGTGATGACTGCCTTTGATCTTTGATGATGTCATAGTGAGTCATATGATCTTTGATGATGTCATAGTGAGTCCTATGATCATGAGTGATGCCTGCCATTGATCTTTGATGTCATAGCAAGTCCTATGATCTTTCAGCGAGTCCTATGATTGTGACATTGTGACAGAGATATCTTGAATTATATCACTCATATACTGTATAATTCAAGAAATCTGTGTGCGTCACGACCAAAGATCATAGGACCGCCTATGATGTTCCTATGATCTCTACATGATGTCCTATGATGTTCCTTCTTCTTCTTTTAGATTTGATTGGCAGTTGGCTACCAGCCTACAGGTGCATTACCACCATGTACTTCACTCTATATCACCACTCTATCTGGTCAGGAGCTGTAGTCCTTACCGCCACGTACTTCACTCAGTAAACATCACTCTATGTATCAAAAGTCAGAATTCTTCTCGATTGGCAACCTCTTCTTCGTCTTCTTCACTCTATATCTTCTTCTTCTTCTTCTTCTTCTTCTAATTTGATTGATGGTTGGCAACCAGCTTACAGGTACATTACGGCCATGTACTTCACTCTATATCATCACTCTATCTGGTCAGGAGCTGTAGTCCTTACAAATTCATCACTCTATATCACTCCATCACTATACATCCAGCATCACCGTGTTTGTTTGTCATCGACCAGCTTTTCTTCTTCTTCCTCCAGACCCAATTGATGGCCTGCAACCAGCCCACAGGTGCATCACCGCCACACACTTCACTCTACATGATCACTCCATCCGGTCAGGAGCTGCAGTCCCCACTGCCATGCACCTCACTCAGCAAACATCACCCCATCTCACTCTATATCTTTGTAAAAGGAGTTCTTATAAGGAGTACTGAACAATCTTCTTCTTCAAACAGTGAGATTTCCAGGTCTACATGATGTCTATCACACTCTTATCTGGTCATTGCTCTATAAGGAGTTCTTATAAGGCGTTCTGAACAATAATACTCTTATCTGGTCCCACTCTATATTCTTCAGGTCATCACTCTATCGTCGGGAGCTCTTCTGTTCAGCTTGCTCATCACTAGTTGTCATTATCAAGGAGTCCTAAACAATCTTCTTCTTCTTTTAGATTTGATTGGCGGTTGGCAACCAGCTTACAGGTGCATTACCACAGCTGACTTGATTATCATCACTCTATATCTTTGTATAAGGAGTTCTGAACAACTCCTTATGTGTGAAAAAATTATCCGTCCTTGGACTGTGTCGTCTGTCAACGGTGTACTAAGCCCAGATGGTATAATCTTCTTCTTTTAGAGTTGATTGGCGGTTGGCAACCAGCTTACAGGTGCATTCTTCTTCTTCTTCTCTTAGATTTGATTGGTGGTTGGCAACCAGCTCAAAGGTGCATTCTTCCTCTTCTTCTTCTTCTCTCGGTTACTGGCGGATAGCAAACAACTGAAAGGTGCATACCGCCACCTACTGTACAAGAGTGTATAACATTATGTCATCTGAGCCCGACCCCTAAATTCTATGACTTAATCCTGTATTATTTAAAATAGAGAAAAGAGCCCTTCTCGTGATTCTTATTGCCTCTCCATCTCCATCTGTTCCCAGAATCCCAGTTAAATCCCATTCCCTACCAGCCTCTTGAACTTCATTTTCCATTATCTGTCTTTCATTTCCATATTTGTGACAGTGTAATAAGATATGCTCGACATTTTCTTTTACTCCACATTCTCTACATTTGTCACTTTGGCTTTTCCCCATGGTGAATAAAGTGCCGTTTAAACCTGTGTGATCCAGTCTGAGTCGTGCCACAATGATGTCTTCCCTCCTTTTGGTTGTTATGAAATTCTTTATTGCAATAGATTTTTGTATTTTGTATTTTGTAATACGATCTACCCTAATGATCTTCATCCCATCTTTTTTGCCACAGCTCAGTTGCTTTTTTCTTGATTACTGCTTTCCCTTCACCTTTTCCAAGAGACAATGGTATAGTTATGTCTTTTCCAAGAGCACTTTTTGCTAATTTGTCATTCCCTTTCAACCCTTCATGTGCAGGAACCCTACAAAACTGTACTAATCCACCACCCCTGTGAACCCTAAATAAACTGTGATATTGCTCAATCACCAAGTCTTCCCTTGTAGATTTTAGTGTCTGTGGTTTTTAGCACTGCAAGTGAGTCCATGCACACCAGTGCCACAGACTTGTTTTCCTCATAGCTTTGTGACATTTTCCTCATAGCTCTGCGACATTCTCCTCATAGCTTTGTGACATCCTCCATAGCTTTGTGATGTCTTACTCGTAGCTCTGTGAAGTTTTCCTCTTATCGCTTGTGACGTTGTCCTCATTGCTTTGTGACGATCTCATCATAGCTTTGTGATGTTTTCCTCATAGCTTTATGACATAATCCTCATAGCCTTGTGACAAACTCATCGCTTTGAGACCTTTTCCTTTAGCTTTATGACATTTTCCACAAAGCTTTGTGACGTTTTGACTTCACAGTTCACGTCATAACAGTCAGCAGCATTCCAGGTTTTGTTGTCGTCACCCGCGTCACTCTAGATGTGATTGCCAGCTGGCAGCCAGCCTGCAGGTGCAACATTGCCACCCACCGGGTTGAAGTGTGGACAAGAGAATGGCAGGAAAAAAACAAACAAAACTAAATTCTTTTAATTAATCCAGTTACACTTAAATATCTAAATAGAGCTACATATATTTATTTGACTGAGGTTCCTAACATGTTTTCCAAAGCAAAACCCAAATTAGCCCTCTCCATTACTGCAATCAGATACTTCCTTTATTCCCGGTATCCTTGACATTCCAACAAAACATGCTGAACTGTTTCTGGAGAACCACAATGTGCACAGCTGCCAGTTGGGTGTTTACCAGTTCTATGTAGCGTCTGGTTCATAGTAGTGTGTTCTATTCTTAATCAGGTGATGAGTATCTCCTCTTTCCTGTTTCTGCCAACTCCCATTCCAGAGTCCACCCGCTTTTGAATGTCATAAAGATACCTTCCTGTATCTATTGAGTCCCAATATTCTTGCCACTTTTCCACTATATACTTTTTAATTATTGATTTACCTTTTGCCTTACTGAGTGAGATCTGCAGATCCACTGCCTCGAACTTCAATGATTGTTTCGCTAATAAGTCCACATCTTCATTAACTTCTTTCCCAATGTGGGCTGGAACCCAAAGAAAGTTTACTGACTGACCTTTACTGTAGAGGATGTAAATTAAGGAGTGGATTTCTACAATCAGAGCACTACGCTCCCAAAATGCAGGTTTACTTGTAATACCTAGAATCTCCAAAAGTACAATGGGAGGCAGAGCCTTCAGTTATCAAGCTCCTCTCCTGTGGAATCAGCTGCCAATCTGGATTCGGGAGTCAGACTCGATCTCTGTTTTTAAGAATAGGGCTAAAACCTACCTTTTTGATATAGCCTACAATTAGGGAAGGATCATGTGTTTTCTGAACCCTCCCTTAGTTATGCTGCTAATAGGTTTAGTCAGCCGGGGGACCTCCAGTAATGCACTGGGCCTCACTCCTTTCCTCACTCTCTATGAAATATTTTTTTTTTGCTGGTCATTAACATTTGTTTGTTCTCTCCCATAGATTGAGTCCCCATCGTGCTGTTTGCTCTCTACATGTCTGTTCTTTTCTTCTTCTCTATCCCCTCACCCCCCAGCCAGTCGCAGCAGATGACTGCCCCTCCCTGAGCCTGGTTCTGCTGGAGGTTTCTTCCTGTTAAAAGGGAGTTTTTCCTCTCCACCGTCGCCAAGTGCTTGCTCACAGGGGATCGCCTGATTGCTGGGGTCTTTCTGCAACTGTGGGGGTCCTCCCTACAGTTGATAGTGCTATGAGATGACTGTTGTTGTGAAATGGCGCTATATAAATAAAGTTGAATTGAATTGAATTGAATTGAATTGAATTAGGTCCTGCCTACACGACTGCAGTGACTGAACACTCTTGAGAGCTGCCCAACTATCTGAAGCAATAACAGCATTATTCCTATAATTTGTCTGCAACCACTGTAAAGCTAATATAATGGCAACTAGCTCAACTGTGTATACTGATAAGTTATTACTGGTTCTTTTATTGATAGATATTTTATACTGCGGAATGTATACCGCAGCTCCACTATGACCAGTTGTAGGGTCCTTGGAACCATCGCTAAACGCTGTCAGCATGTTTCTAAAGTTCTGTTCAATATATTTATACACTATATAATCTGCTGCTGATTGCTTATGTTGCCTCCTCAGTTGTTGTATTTCAAAATCTACTAGTGGCATCTTAAACAGCCATGGAGGAATAACAGACCACAGGACCGTTGGGCTAAAATCTTTGTGTTTTAATCCTGCCTACTCAGCAATGGCATCACTTATCCATCCAAAGCTACTAATGTTGGACTCATTGTGTTCCCAGCAATCATTAGGAATAGCTTTTGCAGGCTGTGATGGGTGAAATAGAGATGGGTGAAGTCACCTATCTCTATTTGGATCGCTGGTGCTGGACAAGTTTTAAATGCACCACAACAAATCCTAAGAGCCTTTGCCTGCTCTATGTCCAGTTGGTTCAGGTGACAATCAGCAGCCGACATGAACGCAACACATCCATAGTCTAGTGTCACTCTCATTAGTCCTTGATACACCCTCAAAAGAGAGGCCCTAAAGGGCCCCCAGTCCTTTCCTGCCAGCATCACTCTATATATCCTGTACATCTCCTATGATGTTCCTATGTATAACGACTCCTTATGTGGGAAAAAAAAAAAAATTATCCATCCTTGGACTGCATCACTCACGATCATAGGACTCGCTATGACATCATCAAAGATCAAAGGCTGGCATCACTCACGATCATAGGACTCGCTATGACATCAGCAAAGATCAAAGGACTCGCTATGACATCATCAAAGATCAAATGCAGGCATCATAGGAGTCACTATGACATCATCAAAGATCATAGGACTCACTATGACATCATCAAAGATCAAAGGCAGTCATCAGGACTCTATGACATCATCAAAGATCAAAGGCAGGCATCACTGAACAAGTGCCGATGTGCTTGCTTACGCTTGCTTTCTATGGGCATGCAGAAATACTTGCTTACACTTGGTTTCTACGGGCATGCACTAGTATAGAGTGATGAGTGATGCCTGTCTTTGATCTTTTGATGATGTCATAGTGAGTCCTATGATCTTTGATGATACGGGCATGCAGAAATACTTGCTTATACTACTTGGTTTCTATGGGCATACACAGGTATACACTAGTAATTTAAGAAGTGTCTGTGTGCCTGTCTGTCTGTGTGTCTGTCACGACCATATGACTCACTAAAAGATCATAGGATTGCCTATGATGTGCCTATGATTTCTACATGATGTCTATGACGTCATATGGATCATAGGACTCGCCAAAAGATTATAGGACTCGCTATGAGATCAAATGCTGGCATCACTATCGAACGACTTGCAGGAAGGCATCACTCACAATCATAGGACTCACTATGACATCTTCAAAGATCAACGACAGGCATCACTTGTGATCATAGGACCTGCTATGACATCAAAGATCAAAGGCAGCCATCACAGATCAAAGGCAGTCATCACTGAATGAGTGGTGACATCAAAGTCTGTCTGTGTCTGCATGATCATAGGACTCCCTAAAAGATCATAGAATCGCCTATGACGTTCCTATGATCTTTATATGATGTCTATATGATATCATATTGATCATAGGACTCACTATGAGATCAAAGACAGGCATCACTCACTATGATAGGACTCGCTAAAAGATCATAGGACTTGCTATGACATCAAAGATCACAAGCAGGCGTCACTCATGATCATAGGACTTGCTGTGACATCATCAAAGATCAAAGGCAGCCATCACAGATCAAAGGCAGTCATCACTGAACAAGTGGTGACATCAAAGATCAAAGGCAGGTTTCACCATGGTTACTGTTGCCATGGTAACAGTAACTTTCTACGGGCATGTAGAAATGCTGGCTTACACTTGCTTTCTACGGGCATGCACAGGTATGCATGGGAATACCTCCACCAAGGCTCCTTCCATCCTCCAAAATGTAATGGGTTTGTGTGCAGGCCTAGAGCCACTTCTGGTAAAAATTGCATCCAAATCCATCCAGTAGTTTTGGAGTATTGTTACAAACACTCTGTGAGAAGATAAGAGCCTTGGCGGAAGTATGCATTCTCGGATCATCACCAAAATGTAATGGCTTCCTCTGTAGCCCAAGGAGCACCTCTGGTGAAAATTTCATCCAAATCCATCCAGTAGTTTTTGCGTAATCCTGCTGCACAAATACAAACAAATATCTTGGTGGAGGTATGCACTCTTGGATCATCACTAAAATCTAATCATCTGTTCCCCGTGCCATTACACACCTTTCCTGAAAATTTCATCAAAATCTGTAACTTTTTGAGTTATGTTGCTAACAGACAGGCAGACAAACGAACAGCTCATATATGCTTCCGTTAGGCAATATCATTAGAAAGCACTGTATACATTTTCATTGTTACGCAGATGACACACAATTATACCTGTCAATGAAGCCCGATGATTGTGATCAATTAGCCAAGTTAGATACCTGTCTTAAGAAATCAAAGCTTGGATGACTTGTAATTTTCTGCTATTAAACCCAGATAAGACTGAAGTCATTCTTGTTGGTCCAAAAAAGCCTTAGAAATACTTTTCCAAATCAAACTCTTAATTTGGATGCTGCTACTCTCACTCTAAATAGTTCTGCGAGGAACCTTGGAGTTTGATCAAGATCTGTTCTTTAATTCACATATTAAATTTGTTTCTAAGACTGCCTTCTATCATCTGCGCAATATTGCCAAGATTTGGAGTATCTTGTCTCTGAATGATGTTGAGAAACTGATCCACGCTTTTGTTACATAGTTCTAGATTAGATTATTGTAATTCGTTATTATCAGGTTGTCCTAAAATATCTTTAAAAAGTCTTCAGTTGATCCAAAATGCTGCTGCAAGAGTTTTAACGGGTTCCACAAAGAGAGGTCATATGAATGAATGAATGAATGAATGAATGAATCTTTATTTCGGATAGTACAGGTTAAAAGAAACTGAATTATATAACAAAGGGGGAAAGAAATCCAACAAGGTCAAATTAGACAATAACTCCTCTGATTGTACAATTCAATGTAAGTTATCCGAAATGGGTGATGGCTGAAGCCGCAGCTTATTATATTGCCCACCCATATTCCATGCAAGAATTCAAAAGAGAAAAAAGAGAAGAGAAAAAAAGAAACAAGATAAGAGCGATTACAATTCAAAAACAAAGCTAAGACAAAATGTGACAGAAAAAAGAAAAAAAAACTAAGCTACAACACAACACAGGCTGGATATGTCAATCCTTATGTGATTTTACATGTCATCTTGTATATATGTTAGGAGTATTTCTTCCTTTAGTTTTTGTTTAAATTGTCCAAACGTTGTACATGATTTTAATTCAGGTCCAAAATCGTTCCATAATCTGACTCCTTGCACTGAAACACAGTGTTGCTTGGTGGTAGTTCTCACTGAAGGTTTTTGAAATATACATGTTCCTCTAAAATGGTATTGATTCTCCCTTATTTGGAACAACTTTTGGATATTTGCGGGCAGTGATAGATTCTTCACTTTAAACATTATTATTGCAGTTTTAAAGTCAACCAGATCTTTCAACTTGAGAGCTTTTAATTTAAGAAAAAGTGGGTTTGTTGGTTCCCTGTAAGCTGCTTTGTTTATTATTCTAATAGCTCTCTTCTGAAGCATAAAGAGTGGGTATATGTTTGTTTTATATGTATTTCCCCATACTTCATTACAATATGTCATGTATGGGAGTATTAATGAATGATACAAGGTATATAGTGTGGGCTGATTCAGCAAATATTTCACTCTGTGTAATATTGCAATTGATTTGGATATTTTACCTTTAATATAGTTAATATGTGACTTCCAACACCGTTTATTATCAATTATTACTCCAAGAAATTTAGTTTCAGATACCCTTTCAATCTCAGCACCATTTACACTGAGTTTAGATACTGAGTTGTTGTGATGGTTGTTAAAGACTATAAATTTTGTCTTACTTAAATTGAGCGTTAATTTGTTTGAATCAAACCACAGTTTAAGCTTTCCTAATTCCTTTCCGAGTGTATCCAGAAGTTGTTCCAGATTGTTTCCACTGCATAATAGATTAGTGTCATCAGCAAACAATATTAAGTCCATTTTTTCTGAAACTTTACATATATTTTCTTATATACATATATTGTATATAATATATTATATACATTATATACATACAATATACATATACTATATACATATATATATATACATACAATATATTACATACAATACATACATACATACAATATATTACATATATTGTCTTAGCTTTGTTTTAAATTGTAATCGCTCTTGTCTTGTTTTCTCTTTTTTCTCTTTTGAATTCTTGGATGGAATATTGGTGGGCAATATAAGCTGCGGCTTCAGCCATCACCCATTTCGGATAACTCATGTGGAATTGTATAGTAGAAGGAGTCTTTGTCTAATTTGACCTTGTTGTTATATTATACAGTTTCTTTTAACCTGTACTGTACTATCCGAAATAAATAAATTCATTCAAATTCACTCATATCATTTATATACATATTGAATAATAATGGCCCCAAAACTGAACCCTGTGGGACTCCACAAGTAACCTTCAGTAACTGTGAGTTTTCGTTACCAACACATACATACTGATATCTATTCTTTAAGTAACTACTTAACCAGGACAGTGCTACTCTTTGGTTCTGGCCTCCCTTCATTGGCTTCCCATAGAGTTTAGAATTAAGTTTAAAATCCTTCTTCTCACTTACAAAGCTCTTAATAATCAGGTCCCCTTATATATAAAAGATCTGATACTACCCTATCATCCTAACAGAGCACTACGCTCCCAAAATGCAGGATTACTTGTACAGTAATACCCAGAATCTCCAGAAGTACAATGGGAGGCAGAGCCTTTTGCTATCAAGCTCCTTTCCTGCGGAACTAGTTACCACTCTGGGTCCGGGAGTCAGACTCGATCTCTGTTTTTAAGAATAGGGTAAAAACCTTCCTTTTCAATATAGCCTACGATTAAGGAGGGATCTTGTGTCTCTTAACCCCCCTTTTGTTTTGCTGTTAATAGATTCAGACTGCCGGGTGACCTCCAATAATGTACTTGGCTTCTCACCGTTAATGTTTGCTCTCTTTATGTCTGTTCTTTTCTTCTTCTCTATCCCCTCACCCCAAGCCAGTCGCAGCAGATGACTGCCCCTCCTTGAGCCCGGTTCTGCTAGAGGTTTCTTCCTGTTAAATGGGAGTTTTTCCTCTCCACCGCTGCTAAGTGCTTGCTCACAGGGGATCGTCTGATTGCTGGGTCTTTCTGCAATTGTGGGGTTTTCCCTACTTTTGATAGTGCTATGAAATGACTTCTGTTGTGATATGGCGCTATATAAATAAAGCTGAATTGAATTGAATTGAACAAACCTTTTTCTTCGTCGGCCTCCGTCGGTCTATGATGACCTTGGAAGAGAATCCTAAACGTCTACTCTGCTGGAACAGCACCGCCTGTGGCTGAACAAGCCGATGCGCACCGGTGTTCTACCTTCCAGCGTTGGGCGTTGGTAGGATTCAAGCCTGGGCAGGAAGATATGGAGGACAAAATGTTACCCATGCAGCATGTCCCCCCTCTCCACGTCACTGATGAATCCAAAGGAACAGCAGGGCTGCTATAGTTTGACACCAGCGCCGTCGCAGGAGCTGCCAGAACGATGTTGAGCACAACAGAGAACTGTCTTAGGGGCTCCGACTCCGGATTTTTCCTCAGGGTTGACTCCCGAAGCCTTTCCCGTGACCGGGTGTGCCGCAAGGCAGCGGAGGTTTGAAATGAGGGTTTACCTTCCCCTAGATGGGCTACCTTCCCAGGTTGACGAGCCACCATCTACCCGAAGCATCTGGTTTTAAGGCGCCAGAGATCCGCCCTCGCCCCTTCTCCTATTAGTAAAAGCAGTTCCACCGGGCTTAGAGACTAAACCACACGGGCAGGCTAGGAGTTGGACTTAGTTGTCAGAGGCTTTTCGAGACGCACGCCGTAAGGAGCATTTTATGAGCACTGGGAGCTTAACCCCAGTACCGCTCCTGGCTATGACAACCTTGGAACCATTGAGGATTGAACAAACCAACGCCGGCGAAAATATTACCTCCTCCTCTTGGTGGAGGCAACAATTCATATGGGATCATGAAAAAACATTTAATGTGGAAAAAGTGCAGTCAATGACCCCTTGAAATTTGCGGCTTTTCTTGTAAACTTGCAGGCTTTTTTTGGTCATAAACATAATAAATGTTTCAATGAAGATGCATTTTTGCATTCCACCCCTGCAACAACAAATTTGCAGTTTTTCTCATGAATTTAGAACTTTTTTCTTGTAAATTTGCAGTTTGTGATATAAATCTGAATCCCTTTTTTTCTTATATATGTGCAGATATATTAATGGAAATTTGTGACTTTCTTGGGGTGGGTGAAGGTCAATGTGCAAGTTACTTTTATTAGAATCAAATAGTCTAAGAGAAATGGCAAATACCTGATATGAAAAACCAAATACCAGTGTAATAAATGAGTGTCCGGATAATCAAAGACTTGGGTACAGCCCTGAAAAATGCAAATGCGTCTGTAGTTGACAACAACATCATGGATGGAAAGATGATGTGTCTGCCTGGCAACAGTAACCATAGCAACATCTGTGTGCCTATGATGTCATTGCCATGAACATCCATAGCACCCCTATGGACGTTCATTAAAGATTTCCCCTTGTAAACTTTTGCATATCCAGGGAGGCTGAAATTCGGGGATGCACACCCTCGTAGCCTCAGCACAGCATGTGTCTGCCTGGCAACAGTAACCATGGTGATGCCTGCCTTTGATCTATGGCATCACAGTGTCATAGATCACTGTGTTCCTATGATGTCATGTGACATTCGCCACTCATTCAGTGATGCCTGCCTTTGATCTTTGATGTCATAGCAAGTCCTATGAAACCTGCCTGTGATCTTTAACGTCACCACTCGTTCAGTGATGCCTGCCTTTGATCTTTGACATGGTTACCATGGCAACACAAAGTTCTTTGATCGTGACACACACAAGCACAGACAGACAGAGATTTCTTGAATTATATATAGAGTAATGTGGTTTATTTTTCAACATGGTCCCCCCTTCGGTCCACACACTTCTTCCATTGGTGGTGCAGCGCTTGGATCCCTGCGGTTGACAAATAAACCACATTTGGTCAAATTGGACCATTTTGAATTTTTCAGACTATGAACTTTTCAGCCCTCCCTCATGGACTGTATAGCTGTAATTCGGGTGCAGTTAAATTAAAATGTTAAAAAAAATGCTCTTGTACTGGAGAAAATAAGCGATATATAGATCGTTAAAAAAAAACTGCTGTACCGGAGAAAACATATAGCTCATATAAAACACGGTTGTACTGGACAAAATGAGTGCGGACTCTTATTCTTGTGTGCAGGTGCAGAAATGATCACAGTAGCCAAAAATGTGAGGCGATAAAGTCTCAGGAGATGAAAGCACGTTTCCAGGGGGATCCAAAGGTGAAATCATCGGGTAGGAATGAAAAATAAGGCTGTAAAAATGCAACTTTAGTTTTTTCACAATATAATGAGCCAATTACCCAAATCATCTGTTTGTTTACCCCAACTTTTCCAAGACTTTTTATCCCCATTTAACCTTTATACTTGGTGCTTTCAGGTTCTTTCCCCTCAGAAGTATTAGAAAAGATTAACATATGGTTGTAGAATCCAGTATTTTCTACAAAACCTTCAAACCATCACATGTATTTAATTCTTCTTCTTTTCTACTCAAAGTGTTCCCCATTTACACATTTTTGTCATGACCTACATACATTGTGATTTATGGAATCCGAAGGATTATGGGCATGAAAGCATTTTAATCTCAATTAAAAATGCCTGTAATCTGCAAAAATCAACATACTGGGTATTAATCACAATTTAAAAATGGACAGCACTTAAAGTTATTGAACCTGTGCTTTAAGAGGTTTTTTCAATTTGAACAGCCAGCAAAACACCAGAAGAAGAATATGTGAATGGTTCATTAACGATTTCCCCTGACCAGAGGCGCTGTGTGCTGGCAGGCAAGGGGGGCAAATGCTTGAGGGCTGACCAACTTTGAGTCACTACAGCAGTGGCAATGTGGAGAGTTGACAATGACAGAGGTAGGCCGGCGCAGAACTCCCTAAAGGGGCCCCCACCTCTCACCTCTCACTCTGGCAAGTACTGGTGCGTTTCTTATGTAAACCAACAAGTGAGAGTGGCTGTCTGAAAATGAAGCAAAGTTATCAATCTGGCAGTGAGGGCAGTGGCCCTGACCCACTTCTGGTTATTGTAGGAGGCTGAACTGTCACATGTATAATAATACATACAGTACGTCAATACTAGGTGATTTGAGGGGGGGATGAGGAGGATGCTGCCCCCCCCCCCCCGTTAGCAAAATGAGCCAAAATCATCCCCTTTGTGAACCTTGCATCCCCCCCATCCCTATTCGCAGGTGTAAATGGGGGGTAGCAGATTTATGAGAAAAAAGTTACAAATTTACTGGGAAACAGCTGCAAAATTGCAAGAAAAAAGTTGCAAATTTACACTAATAAAGCTGCAAATTTTATGTTAAAAACAGTTGCAAATTTTCAAGAAAAAAGTTGCAAATTTATGAGAAAGAAGTTTCAAATTTATTGGAAAACACTTGCAAAATTACAAGAAAAAGTTGCAGTTTCCAGAAAAATGTAGCAAACTTGTGAGAAAGAAGGTTGCAAATTTACACCAATGAAGTTGCAAATTTTACAGAAAATAGTTGTAAAATTACAAGAAAATTTTCAAGAAAAAATTGCAAACTTACTGAAAAAAGTGCAAATTTACAAGAAAAAATGCAAATTTATTTTTAAAAAAAGTTGCAGATTTGTAAGAAAAAAGTTGCAGATTTACGAGAGAAAGTTGCAAATTTATTGGAAAACAGTTGCAAAATGACAAGAAAAAGTTGCAAATTTTCAAGAAAAAAGTTACAAATTTATGAGGAAAAAGATCAACATTTTTAAGATTTTTTTGCATTTCTGCTTAGAACTGTTGGTTCAGATTAATTTAAATACAGTTCTGTAACATGAGAAATGATTACGACGATATTGGGCGGGGGGCAATCCTGTCTTTTTTTCCAGGTTGCGAGGGGCAGCATCCCCCCCCCCCCCGATTTACACCTCTGAATGGTGATGAGGGAATGGCAGGTGAACAAGGGGGATAATTCTGGGTCATTTTGCCAGCAAGGAGGATAGAATTCCCCCCATCTCCACTCAGATCACCTACTGTGAGCATGTAGGTCATGTCAAGCTCTAATCCCCCAACTTGCTGGACTACTGGAGAATAAATGTGAGGTGGCCGCGCCGCCACCATTCCTCAGTCATCCATCAGGCTGCGTGACTCTGCCTGAACTCTGCTGTGAATGATCAGAGGATTTGGGGATTTGCAGGTGCTGCTGATGTGATGGAACGAAGCGTGTGCACGGTGTCACCACATGTAAACCCTCTGTGTTTTCCAGCATCCGCTCCAGACACCGTGAAACACGTACCACGTTAATAATTTTGTTTGTTGTAGAACAAGAACCTTGTGTCCACTGTTGACTCAAAAGCTTATAAATTTGCAACTTTTTCTGATAAATCTGCAAATTTGTTTCCTGTAAATTTTCATCTTTTTTTCTTGTAGATTTCCAGCTTTTTTCCCTCATAAATTTGCAAGATTTTTGTGTGAATTTGTAACTTTTCTTTCAGATTTGCAACTTTCTCATAAGTTTTCAACTTTTTTCTAAAAATTTGCAATTTTTTCTGTAAATTGTGAGCTTTTTTCTCTTTGTAAGATTTTTCCTCAAATTTGCAACTTTTTTTAAAACAATTTGCAACTTTCTGTAAATTTACAGAAAAAAGTTGCAAATTTATGAGAAAAAGGTAGCAAATTTACAAGAAAAATCAGTTTCATTTATCAAAAAGTTGCAACTTTACAACAAAAAAGTAGCAAATTGATGAGGAAAAAGGTGGAAATTTACATGAAAAACATTGCAAATGTATGAGAAAAGTTGCAGATTTAAAAGAAAAAAGTTGCAAATTAATGCAAAAAAGTTGCAAATTTAAAAGAAAAAAAAGCTACAAATTTATGAGAAAAAAGATGCAAATGTACAAGAAAAAAGTTGTAGATTTAAAAGGAAAAATTTGCAAACTTATGAGAAATAAGTTGCAAATTTGTGACCCGTGCTGGCAAAATGAATCACTTTGAGGAAATTATCAAAACTGAGGTAACGTTGTTTTTCTTCCATATTCTGTATTGGAAGACCTTCAAAATGATCTTTAATTTGTAGGAAGTGCGCAAAACCAGACCCGGAAAAAGACGATTTGTTTATATTTTGGCTAGGTATAAAACTCGCGTTCGATCGGTCGGGAGTTACGTCTTCTGCAAAAACATATGTGTTTTTAGAAAAGACCTTTTCTAGGCTTTCCACTGATACCAGGCTCTCACGGGGGGTTCCCTGGGACTTTCCGCTAGCAAACAAAGAAAGAGTCATAATTTGACTTCTCGTCCCGGCAGCTCGTAATGACACGGTGCGCATTCCGACTCATTTTGCCAGCACGGGTCACATTTATTTAAAAAAGTTGCAAAGTTGCAGCTGACTACAGACAGAAGGGAGTCCAGCTTCGCTTGTCCTCCACCTGCCAGATGACCGCTGTGACAAACGCTGCTTTAACAGCAGAACCGGCGGCAGTTCTGTCAGCGGTCATTCCACCTCCGACTGGCCGATCCTGTGGATTTAGTGTCCGGCTACAAAACAGCTCCAACTACGGTCCTGTGTGTTGCCTCTCAAATATGAATTATAACAACAAAACAGCAAAGGTAGGACTGAAGCGGCATGAAAAAATAAGCAGCGATGCTGTGGTTTTAAGCAGGTTTTATTAATCATACCGCCGTCACGGGAACTCGGCCCCAGCCCATAGCGTGAGCAGGCTGAAGCCGAATTCCTCAGGCTCTCAGTGAAGAGGGGAGAGGCAGACACGTGTGTGTCTACCAGTTGCAGGATCAGAGTGAGAGAGAGAGATTGCGTTACAGAGTTGCACCTTAAATACTTGATCATAACAATACATCAAAAAGACATACCCCACAGTCTAGAATGATCAAAGGGACAACAGAACAGGCAGGAGGTATTTGCATTTGTAAGCCATACATCACAATGGGCAGATTAGCTAGACCTCGCTCTAAGTGCAAGACAAAGAGGCTAACAAGCACATCTACATATTGATCTGAGTCTCTAGGTCACAGTAAGGACAGGACGCATGAGTACAAAGGATGAAAGGCATCGATTAACATCACATAGGTGAGACAGAAGAAACTCGTCTACCTGTAGACATTAATACACCAAAGCACATCTAAGATGCTCAGAAAAAGCACAGTAAGGACAAGCCATATGCACACTATACAGAATGGCGCATTGCATCACAATACATGCATGTTTGCATCACAAATACATGAATGGCACATTGCATCTCAGTAGTGTAGCAGGAAAACCAGAGAAAAGAGGGCTGAGTGTCCTTAGTCTGTTGTGGGGTTAAAACGAACCGCCACACGCTCCCCCCCAGAGGACGCGGCAGGGGGCCGCGACCTCGATAATCCATCTGTGTGAGCGAGCTGTGGGAGAAGCTCGCTGCAGGCGGAGGGGGAGGGAGGGGAGGGGTGGTAAGTGCCGGCAGGAGCTGTGAAATCGTCCTGAGCCGCGCAAAAATTGCTTGCTGCTCCGTGACGTCGAGGGTTTGTCCCGTTGCACGTGCGGAGATCACAAGAAGAAAAATTAGTCTCTGACTCCTCTCGTGGCCATGAAGAAAAGCAGGGGTGGCTGTAAGAAAAAAGTAAACAAAGCAGGGGGACTGTTGGCTTTGGGTGCTGAAGCAACCCCAAAGCTCCCGGGAACAGCTGACGGCTGAAATCCCTTTGTGCCGTGGTTGAGACCGTTAAAAAAAATCCAGTGGCGAGCTGCGTGCTTGCTTCAGGTGAACGAGCAGCCCTGAAGGTCCTGTGAGCAGCGGCGGAGGATGATGGCGGTCTCTGGCGTGGCTGAGACTGTTAATAAATCCTTCCATCATGCTGCATGCGTGCCTCAGGTGTGCGAGCAGCCCTGAAAGGCAGCGGCGAAGGAGGAAGGCAGTCTGTGGAGCCGTTACTTGTCCCGTGCGTAATGCGCCGTCCTTGTAACTCCCCGAGCGTGCGCGGGGGTTCCGTGGCGTGGGTGGGCCGCTGGAGTGGCGAGTCAGGGTGCAGAAACTTGGTGGAGAACGGTGCAGACGGCGCCGGTAAAATCCAGGTTGAGCTGTGGCTGTAGATTGGCCATGGTGCGTTGGAGCGGTGAGAGGAAATAGACGATCTTTAGTCCCTCAGGCCCGTGCAGATGCGTTGGAGCGGCGGGAGGGAATAGACTATCTTATGTTCCTCAGGCTCCTGCAGCTGCGTTGGAGCGGTGTGAGGAAGTAGACGATCTCCGTCCCTCGGGCTCGTGGAGACGCGTTGGAGCGGTGCGAGGCAATAGACGATCTTTGTGCCCCGGGCTCGTGCAGCTGCGTTGGAGCGGTGAGAGGGAGGAGACGATCGTTGTCGCTCGTGCGGCCATGGTGCGTTCAGTTCCACGCGCTGCGCTCCCCGTCGGCCCTGGAGGTTGCCGTCGTGGAGAGAGGACGAGGTGCGTGCGCTCTCTGTGAGAGCGGCCGGTCCAGCGTGGTTGTGCAGATCTCACCATGAAACGTTGCTGCAGCTTTCCCGGTCGTGGGTGGTCTCCGGAGGGTTTCAACCTGGAAACTCTGCATCGAAATCTCCCTGAAGCAGAAGGGAGCTGTTGCGTTCGCTGGCAGCGTGTTCGTTTCAGCGTCGGGTCACTGCAGCGGTCCAGACCAGAAGTTGCTTTGCACAAAGCGTGTGCTTTCAGGCGGGGTCACCAACGCAGCTGTGCGGCTGTCCAGCTCGGAAGGTTGCATTCGCACAAAACGTGTGCGTGTTCGAGGGGTCACCAGTGAAGCGGCATGAAAAAATAAGCAGCGATGCTGTGGTTTTAAGCAGGTTTTATTAATCATACCGCCGTCACGGGAACTCGGCCCCAGCCCATAGCGTGAGCAGGCTGAAGCCGAATTCCTCAGGCTCTCAGTGAAGAGGGGAGAGGCAGACACGTGTGTGTCTACCAGTTGCAGGATCAGAGTGAGAGAGAGAGATTGCGTTACAGAGTTGCACCTTAAATACTTGATCATAACAATACATCAAAAAGACATACCCCACAGTCTAGAATGATCAAAGGGACAACAGAACAGGCAGGAGGTATTTGCATTTGTAAGCCATACATCACAATGGGCAGATTAGCTAGACCTCGCTCTAAGTGCAAGACAAAGAGGCTAACAAGCACATCTACATATTGATCTGAGTCTCTAGGTCACAGTAAGGACAGGACGCATGAGTACAAAGGATGAAAGGCATCGATTAACATCACATAGGTGAGACAGAAGAAACTCGTCTACCTGTAGACATTAATACACCAAAGCACATCTAAGATGCTCAGAAAAAGCACAGTAAGGACAAGCCATATGCACACTATACAGAATGGCGCATTGCATCACAATACATGCATGTTTGCATCACAAATACATGAATGGCACATTGCATCTCAGTAGTGTAGCAGGAAAACCAGAGAAAAGAGGGCTGAGTGTCCTTAGTCTGTTGTGGGGTTAAAACGAACCGCCACAGGACCAAATTTATTGTGGTGGCTCTTTGTTTTTGCTCTCATGTGTGTTTGTGTACGCAGGCTTGCAGTTTTATTTGGCGAGGACGTGTGTTTGTGTGTTGCATTTCATTTCCAGCGCCACAGAAGGTGGGCTACGTTTTATTTTGGAGGGGGCTGTCGCACAAAAAGATGAGCAGAGGATAAATGAATGTGAGGTGATCTGGGATGCACGAACAGGCACAGGGTAGAACAGTAGCAGTAACGCCACTTCCCTGGTCTGCTGCTGGTATCAGGGAATTCAGGACCTGAGAGGGGATAATGTTTGGAGGGGTGTATGTGTGTGTGTGTGTGTGTGTGTGTGTGTGTGTGTGTGTGTGTCTGCCCATGACACTGGGTATGAATGTATAAATGTTCAGTAGTGGTTGGAGAGGCCATTGACGCGGATTGGCAGCCACATTTCCGTCAGTCTGCCCCAGGGTAGCTGTGGCTACAGAGGCAGCTTACCACTACTAATGTCTGTCTGTGGAGTGAATGAATAATGGACTCACTGTAAAGTGTTTTAGGTATCATGGAAGGAGCTGCATAAATGCAATCCATTATTATTATAAATTTATGAGAAAAGAAGTTGCAGATTTTCAAGAAATGTTCCAAATTTGCAAGTTTTGTTTTTTTGGGGGTTTTTTTGTATTTAGCGTTGGTGCTTCAAAGTCTTGTGTAACATGGTAAAGGATTATGATGATATTGGTGGGGGGGGGATTCTTTGTTTTTTCTAGGTTTGCCACAATTTACGCCTATGCTGCCAGGAGATGGAGCTGCCAGGCAGGAGGAAGAGAGGAAGACCACAGACAAGATTCATGGATGTAGTGAAGGAGGACATGGAGAGGGTTGGTGTTACAGAGGAAGATGGAGGGATAGGGTGAGATGGAAGCAGAAGATCCATTGTGGAGACCCCTAAACGGAGCAAGAAGAAGAAGACTGTGATCGTGATCTGCATTGACTCTGAAGTTCAGTCAGTGCACGGTGCACTTGTGGTGATATGTTGAATTCCATCTCCGTTCTTGCTTTAATCCTGCTGCCAAACCAGCTCCCGGACGGACACCAAACATGTTACTCTGCAGCTGAGTGGAGTCAAATCCACGGCGAGCTGTCGCTGTGCTCAGTGAATCCTCGTGCGTCAGAGGAACTCGCCGTCACCTCCTGCTTCCTCACACCAGGCATCAAAGCATTGTTTCAGATGAAAACAGTCACATAAATTAACTAGAAAATGCTTAGAGAGCACAAAGCTCAGACAAGCAGCACTTAAGTCTGAAGGCTTTTTTTTTTTTAAAGTCACAGCAGTATTGTACGCACTCAGACACAGTTTCTAGTTTTTAATAATGATGGATTGCATTTATGTAGCGCCTTTCATGACACCCAGTCCATTGTTCATTCACTCCACACACAGACCGTGATAGTGGTAAGCTACCTCTGTAGCCACAGATGCCCTGGACAGACTGACGGAAACGTGGCTGTCTATCCACGCCAACAGCTTCTTCCACCACTACCGAACATTTCTACTCAGTCAAACGTTTCTAGCTTTCTGGTGACTGCATTTAGGGCCCCACGTTTTGTAATGGGGAAGAGTTTGAAAAAATTCTCTCTCCTTCCAACATAACCCTTTTTCTCATAAATTTGCAGCTTTTTTTTTTTTTTTGTAATTTTGCAACTATTTCCCAGCAAATTTGCAACTTTTTGTCACAAATTTGGAACTTTTCTCCTCATAAATTTGCAACCTTTTTCTTGTCATTTTGCAACTGTTTTCCAGTAAATTTGCAACTTTCTCTCATAAAGCTGCATGTTTTTCCTCATAAATTTTCAACTTTTTTCTTGTAATTTTATAACTGTTTCCCAGTAAATTTGCAACGTTTTTCCCATTAGATTTGCAACTTTTTTCCTCAAAAATGTGGAAGTTTTTTCTCATATATTTGCAACTTTTTCCCCAAATTTGCAACTTTTTCTTACAAATTTGCAATCTGGATGCTGGTTACATTTTTTTTTCTATGTAATTAAACTGGAATTTGTGACTTTAGTTTTTAAATTGGCATATTTTATCACATATTTGCACCCTTATTCTTGCAAATATGTACCTAATTTACATTTATACATTTGTACCTTATGATAAATTTGTGAATACTCCATCCACCTTGTTAAAAAACAACAAATCGCCTACTGGTTACATAGAATAAAAACTTACCCAGCATCCATATAAACGTTGCACAAATAAGCTGCAAATTTATTTTAAGAAACTCACAAAATTACAGAAGAAGTAACAAATTTACATGAAAAAGTTAAATATTTATGGCAGAAAAGGTAGCCAATTTCGGAGTGATGTTGTAGCTTAGAGGCCCCCTAGTGGCAGAGGGTAGCTGTTACATTTGTGTACTCTGATTTATAGCCAGAAATGGTTCTGGTAACATCTGTTGTCATTGAGCTGATGTGGCACATGTTAAATTTTCAGGCAAAACACACTACTCTTAGTAGAAATGTGTTTGTAAAAATGACACCAAAATGTGCAGATACAGTTTAACAGATTTTATGTAAATTACAAAGCAATACGTGTAATAAATGCAAAGAAATGCACCAAGAAGAGGATAATCAGGTGCATTCACTGTGAAAAAACTTGGCTACATAATGCAAGATGTCTGTTAACATTTAGGGCAGTGTGTGTCATTTTAGTGATATGTGATGCTCGCCACCTGCTCATAATAGCATGACAATGATTTTCTCAGCTTCTAACAACACATCTTCTATTAAAATGGTCTTACTGTAAAGGGATGAAGGAAGGAGTCTATCTTTACCTGATGGAGAAGCCACCTTTCCTCTTCCTCCACTGCAACTTTTCCGTGATGAGTTAACAGAGGTGGACGACACAAATTTAACCTGTTGAAAAAAGAAAAAAAAAAGAAAAGAAAAATCCCACGAGGTTCACAGGAATAAAGTCACAGATGGATGTAAAGTGTTGTCCCGCTCAGCAGCAGGAGCAGCTGTAGACTCCAGCAGCTGTCTGCTGCTGATAGGAGGATGGAAACGGGCAGCAGCTCTCTGACCCATCCCCTCATCTAACACACACAGACACACACAGACACACAGACACACACACACACACACACACACACACACACACAGACCTCTGTTATCGCCCTGTTTATCAGGCAGGAGTCTGTGCTGACAACCGTGAGTTATTGTCTGTCTGTTTGTGGAAGGACACTCTAGTGGATTTATGGGTTTTTACAGGTATTTTTATGTTGGTTCAAGTATTAATGTAAGTATGAATGTTAGTAGGGATGAAGATTTACTTTCATTACACTCAAATCCTTGTTAGGGGCACCAGTCCATATAATAGACAATTTTATTAACAATTCTTTATTGTACCAATTATGAATCAGTCTCAAAATAAACCCTTGTGAGTTCTTGTCTCTGATGAGCAAAAAGATGGACATGAAATCAAACAATAACTCCCATATGTCTTTCAATGATTTAATAACAAACGCCAGAATAGGTTAACATATATAGATAACTTTAAACAGGGAATTCAACATGTATCATGGGCATCATAGATTGTTACTTATGAATCAAGCATTTGTGGGACCAAATGAAGCGTAGTTTAATTTGTCAGTATACTGGAAGTTGGAAAACCATAAAATAGCATTGGTTAAGAAAAGTGGATGCAATTTTATGAAGAAAATGATAATTAACTATTTAGAAAAATGGAACATTTGTTTTACTCTGAAAAAGAACGTAGATTAATGAAAGAACTACATGCATTTTGAAATTCTGATGGGGGTTTGCATGAAATTAAGTTAAAAGATCTTATACCAGGAATATTCTGAAGAATTAAGGTAAATTAACAACAGACCATTGGCACAGAGTCAGATTGCATCCCTGGTGGTAGCAGGGCACCCAAGTGCCAACCTTGATTCAGCTGGATGTCCATGGATACTGTTAATGGAGAGTCTGATGGACAGATTTTCCCACAAGGCCATGCTCCTGAGATTGCAGTCGAGCTGTTCTTTCAGCAACCTGGGTGAGGTCTTCTCGCATGCACTGAAAAGGAATGTTTATTGTGCAAAGTCCAATCAGAAATCCAAAAGGGAGGCAAACACATCACAAATTTGTTTCTTCTGAGGTTGGTGGTTTAAATGAGTTGGTTTAAGCTTTGGGGGAAAAAAAATTCTTCTTGCATGGTGATTTAAAGAAGAACGATTAAAATAAGTAAAAATGTGAACTATACAGAAAAGAAAAATAATTTTTTTTCAGAACATGATAGTCTCTGGGCCTACTTAAGATAGAAAAAATTAGGAGAGCAGAATGGGGCTCCTTACAGCTTGGCCAATGCCCCAGAACAGACTGAACAAAGGGCAATAAATAGCAAGATTTATCTGGTGTTGTAGGGTGGTCCTAAACTTCATGAAACCTGAGCTGGCCCAATTATATTTGAGCTTTGTTCAACAAAAGTAAAGCCTGGAGTTCTACTGGTCAGTTAAAGTTTCTGCTATGGTCTCCTAGAGAACAGAGAGATGGAGACATTTGATACGTATGAGGAGTGAAATCCACCTTAAAGTAGATGTTGCTGAATAAAGCATAATTTCCTTAAACTTTAGTCAGTAAGATATTCTACTTGATAATAAGGGAGCATAAAATGCATCTACATTGTAATTGTAATTAATTTGTGATAGTAAGCATGCAAACATTAATTTCTTACTGAAAATAAACAGAACATGTCAAAATCATATCAAATCATCTCGATAAAGCATTTGAAATGCACATTGTCCGTCCACAGAGTTCAATCGGGTCTTCAGTCGCGGATACTGTCTTAAGAGAAAGAGTATAGTTAGTTCATTGTCCATAAAGTCCACTTCAAAGGGGAAAAATTAAATATTCCTGATTCATCCACCAGATGGCACTGTGAAACTGTCTGGTTGTTTACTGGAAAGTCTTGGCTTCCCCATCTGGTTTATGTCACCCACATAGCTGTCAATTTGAAACATTCCTTTGCCAAAGTGTCTTGGAGAAAGGGATTAACTTCCACTTTATGGCCGATGGATCATGTTACAGCACTGTCCTTGGATGAGAGAGGCAGTTCATGGCCACATCTTTGAGGTGAAGCAATTTTCCTTCAGCATAGAATGATTTTAATAAATTGGAACTCAAGGTCACACTACAACACCGAGGTCAGAATATGCAAAAATTCAGATAACATCATCTGCAAAGAAACTCACATAAATATTTAAAGGGGTCACTGACTGCACTTTTCCCCATGTGTTGACACTCCCACTGGTCTTAATGAAATGTTTGTGACATATTTTGGTCACAGTGAACTCCTTCTTACGTCACTATTGCTAATCTTAGCTGGCTAGCTCCTGTAGCTCTGATAACCTGAGCCAGCTAACGTAAATTTGTCTTAAAGAATGAATGAAATAAAGTGTCATTGGTGAACAAGAGTGTGTGATTTTGTGGAAAAGGATTAGGGCCAGGGATTTTTTAAGATTAAAGTCAGAATTCTGAAAGTAAAGTCAGAATTCTCTTTTTTTTCTGCTTAGTATTGTAAAAATACAAAGGGGATGACTGCCCCTCCCTGAGCCTGGTTCTGCTGGAGGTTTCTTCCTGCTTAAAGGGAGTTTTTCCTCTCCACCGTCGCCAAGTGCTGCTCACAGGGGATCGCCTGATTGCTGGGATCTCTCTGCAATTGTGGGGGTTTCCCCTGCAGTTGAAAGTGCTATGAGATGACTGTTGTTGTGAAATGGCGCTATATAGATAAAGTTGAATTGAATTGACAAAAAAAGTAGCAGTTTAAAGAAAAAAAATGTTTTCAGTGGCCCTGATCCTCTCATGTGAATGATGCAAATTTATAAAATGAAAAAGACACAAATTTATAAGAAAAAATTTCCACGAAAACTTAGCAAATTTCCGAAAAAATTCACAAATTTATAAAAATATAACAAATTTACGAGAAAAAAGTAAGAAATTCTTGAAAAATGTAGCAAATTTACAAGAAAAATTCACAAATTTCCAGAAAAGTCACAAATTTACAAAACTGTCACAAATTTATGAGAAAATGTAAGAGATTCATGAAAAACATAGCAAAAGTAAGAGAATTATGAAAAATGTAGTCAATTTATGAGGAAAAATTCACAAATTTCCAAAAAATTAACAAATTTATAAAAATGGAACAAATTTATGGGGAAAAAATTTAGAGATTTATAAAAAAAAATGTAGTAAATGTATGACAAAAATTCACAAATTTGTGAGAAAAAAGTGCGAGATTTATAAAAAATACACAGCAAAAGTAGGAGAATTATGAAAATGGAGCAAATTTATGAGAAAAATTCACAAATTTCCAGAAAAGTCACAAATTTACAAAATTGTTACAAATTTATGAGGAAAAAAAGTGAGATTTATGAAAAACATAGCAAAAGTAAGAGAATTATGAAAAATGTAGCCAATTTTATGAGAAAAATTCACAAATTTCCCAAAACCTAACAAATGTTTAAAAATGTAGCAAATTTACAAGAAAAAGAGATTTATGAAAAATGTAGTACATTTATGAGAAAATTCACAAATTTACAAATGTTACAAATTTGTGAGAAAAAGTGAGATTTATAAAAAAAACAGCAAAAGTAAGAAAATTATGAAAATGTAGCAAATTTATGAGAAAAAATCACAAATTTCTAAAAAATTAATAATCTATAAAAATGTAACAGATTTATGAGAAAAAGTAAAATTTAGGGAAAATGCAGCAAATTTACGAGAAAAATTCACAAATTTACAAAAATGTTGCAAATTTGTAAAAATGTTGCAAATTTGTGAGAAAAAGTTTGAGATTTATAAAAAAAAGCAAGAGGATTATGAAAAATGTAGCAAATTTATGAGAAAAATTCACAAATTTAGAAAAATGTAGCAAATTTATGAGAAAAATTAAAAATTCCTAAAAAAGGAACAAATTTATTAAAAAAAGTAGCAAATTTATGAGAAAAAAGTAAGAGATTCATGAAAGTGGTAACAAATTTATGAGAAAAGTCAGAAATTTATAAGAAAAAAGTAGCAAATTCAAGAGAAAAAAAATTGAAGGTAATTAAAATTTTGCAAAAAAACGGGTCTGAACTTGTATCTTGGGGGCCCCTGGTGGCTCAGAGGTCCTGCAGCATTTGTGCTTTATAACCAGAAACGGCTCTGCTCTTACTCACGTAGCTTCTTTGTGGATGACACATGACATACTCGACTAATTAATATGACAAGGCAGGGCTGCATCACTCCTGACTGCTTCGCCACCTCTGGTCATGTTATGGAAACTCCACATATACAGACATCAGTCTTTTTATGTGTCTGTGAGGTGTGAGAGATGCGACACACACAGCCCTGCTGCTGTTGCTTTAATCCCACCGGCGCTTCTGCAGTGGCTGTGAAAAGCCCCAGACCTTTTACACAGAATCACACTCGCTCATCGTTGCAGTGAAGAACACTCTGATAAAAGCCTCCCAGTGTGTTGAACACCCCCCCCCCCTTCTCATGCACAACCAAGCAGACCGCTTCAGCACCTCCTCTACTCGTCCCTCCATATTTCCTCCTTTTCTGCACCACTTCCTTCCATCTGGGCTGTCTTATGGGTCCCATGTGGGTTTGTCTGCGCCGATGGGTTCCATGTTGGTCCCATCTGTGTTTGCCCACATGGACTTTACGTATGGCACATTTAATCCACGCTGGTTTAAGGTGGGTGAGCAAATTTCAGAAACACTGGTGCCAAAATTATGGGGAAAAAGTCACATTTATGAGAAAAAGTCACAAATTTATGAGAGAAAAATGAAAATTTATGAGAAAAAAAGTCAAATTTACAAAACAATAGGAGCAAATATGTGAGAAAAAAGTCACAAATTTACAAA
Source organism: Pholidichthys leucotaenia (assembly GCA_020510985.1). Classification (NCBI taxonomy): domain Eukaryota; kingdom Metazoa; phylum Chordata; class Actinopteri; order Cichliformes; family Pholidichthyidae; genus Pholidichthys; species Pholidichthys leucotaenia. The sequence continues at coordinate 13,407,800 of CM035850.1, forward strand.
AAAAGGTGCAAATTAAGGAGAAAGTCAAATTTATGAGGAAAAAATGTGAATATTTATGAGTAAAAAGTCACAAATTTACAAAAAGGTCAGATTTATGAGGAAAAAAGTGAAAATTTAGGAGAAAAAAGGTGCAAATTTACAAGAAAAAAATAGTAAAATTACTTCAAAAAGTTACAAACAAGAAAAATGTAGCAAATTTACGAGTCAAAGTCTGAAATTATGAGAAAAAATTAGAAAAAAATGCAAATTAACAAAAAAGTAGCAGATATGAGTAAATAAATTGAAAATTTATGAGAAAAATGTCACAAATTTATGAGGGAAAAGTTGCAAGTTTACAGTAAAAAAAAGTTTAAAATTTTTGAAAAAGTTCAAAATTTACTTGAAAAATGTGGCAAATATATGGAAAAAGTCACAAATTTACTAGAAAAATGCTGCAAATTTATGGGGGAAAAGTCACAAATTTATGAGAAAAAAGTCACAAATTTACAAAAAATAGGATCAAATGTGTGAGAAAAAGTCACAAGTTTACAAAAAAAAGTCACAGATTTATGAGGAAAAACCTGAAAATGTAGGAGAGAAAAGTTGCAAATTTTCAAGAAAGAAAATAGTAAAATTATTTCAAAAAAATTACAAATTTACAAGAAAAAAGAAATTTACAAGAAAAAAAAAATGTAAAATTACTTCAACAAAGTTACAAACTTACAGGAAAAAAGTTCAAAATTTACAAGAAAAATGTTGCAAATTTTTGGGGAAAAAGCCACAAATTTATAAGGAAAAAGTAACAAATATATGAAAAAAAGTTGCAAGATTACAGTTAAAAAAAGTTACAAGTTTGCGAGAAAACAAATTTATGAGAAAAAAGTTTCAAATTTACAAGGAAAAAACAAGTTTGAGGAAAAAGTTGAAAGTTTACAGTAAAAGGTTGATAATTTATGGGAAAGTTTCAAATTTTCAAGAAAAATTTATTAAATTTATGGGAAAACAAGTCACAAATTTACAAGAAAATTGCAAATTTATGAGAAAATAAGTTGAAAATGGGTAATATAGGTGTCACACGTAAAGTCCATGTGGGCAAACACAGATGGGGCCAACATGGAACCCACAGACAAACCCATGTGGACAGCCCAGTTGAACCTATAGTGAGGCCCACATGGACATGCTGGCTGGGCTTCAACCTATTTGCGTCACTGTAATAGATCATAACAGGAAGAGTCTTCTTCAGTTAGCTGGGTCACACGGTGCAGTTATGACGATCAGCCGATTCACAGGGGAGGCAGTTTCAACATAGCTGCAACAGGCTGCGGCTGTTCTCAGTATTTTGGACAAAGAAAGCGTTCATCAATGAAAGTGAAAATTCTAAGAAAGCAGGTCATCTCTGTAAGTGTGGAGATGAGTCCTCCTTCAGGGTAGAATCTCATAGAGCCGTCAGTGCTGTGGAGTGTAGCCAATTGTCAGCTTTTTCTTCAGTATTGTAAAAAAAAAGTAGTCGTCCCCCCCAAAAAATTTAAGTGGCCCTAATCTGCTCATATAAATGATGCAAATTTACAAAACAAAAAGTCACAAATTTATAAGGAAAAAAGCTCTAAATTTATCAAGAAAAACATAAGAGAAACAAAAGTCATCATCATCATAGCAGTCTGTCGTGGGCGGCAATGACTGTTTCATTTAGGTCTGATCAGATTCCTCCACACAGCTCTGTCCTTAGCCTTCCGCTGCCAGGAACTCCTGTCTATATCCAACTTCTTCAAGTTTCTTTTTGCAGTGTCTTTAAATTTGATCTTGGTCTACCCTGATTGCATTTGCCCTCGCATAACTGTGAGTAGAGTAACTGCCGAGGAAGACGCTGGTGGTCCATCCTCTCAACATGTCCGAGCCATCTCAGGTTTGTCTGTATTAGCATGTCCTCCATTGATGGTAAACCAGCTCGTTTTAACACTTCTATGTTGGTTATCTTGTCTTTCTATGAGATGTTCATTATGGCTCGAAGGTGTCTCATCATGTATGCATGGAGTTTCTTTACCTGCACTCTGTAGACAGTCCAAGTTTCAGCACCGTACAATAGAGTAGCCAGCACTGTCGCTCTGTACACTTTGCATTTCACACGGATAGACACATGTCGATTGTTCTACAGTCTCTCCCTCAAGTTTCCAAACACAGCGCTCGCTCTTCCCATTCTGAGAGATAGTTCACCCTCAGCCTAGCATTCTCTGAAACAGTACTCCCTAGATACTTGAAAGTCTTGCACTTGACTAGTGGCTCTGTACCAATGCTGATCTCTTCTGGTAGTGATGCTGATGACTGGAACTTTGGTGGTTGATAAAGGCACTCTATCTTCTTGATGTTGATTCTGAGGCTGAATTGGCTAGCTGTTCTTGCAAATTTCTCCACTAAAGATTGCATATCTTCCACACTGTGTGCAACTAGAGCACTGTCGTCAGCAAAGAGCATTTCTCTTACTACCTTTATCGATGTCTTACTCTTGGCTTTAAACTGTGCCACACTGAACAAGTCTGCTTCTTTCCTTGTTTGAATGTATACTCCTTCTGAAGTGTCTTTGAAGGCCACCTCAAGCATGGATGCCAGATATAGTGAGAAGAGTGTAGGCACCAGCACACACCCTTGTTTCACCCTGATGCTTACTGAAAAGTCTTTAAATACTGAACCACTCATTGCCACGTTTGCTTGCATACCTGTATGGAGTGCCTCAATCATGCTGACAAACTTCTCTGTACAGCCATATTTCTTGAGTACCTGCCAAAGTGCTTGTCGGGAAACAGTATCAAAGGCTTTACTGAAGTCTATGAAGACTACATAAAGCGGCATGTTCTGTTCGATATACTTTTCTTGTACCTGTTTCAAGCAGAAAATCATGTCCATTGTGCTTCTCCCACTTCTAAAGCCACACTGGGTTTCCGGTAGTACATTCTGCGAAATGTGTTCATTGAGTCTGTTCAGTAGTACACGTGAGAGAATCTTACCAACAGTGGCTAGCAGTGATATACCTCGGTAATTTCCACAATCTTTCCTGTCACCTTTCTTGAACAAAGGCACAGTACTTGCATCCTTCCCATTTTGAGGTACTTTCTGGGCACCCCATATCTCTTGGATGAGCTTGTGAAGGCAGTTGGTCAGCTGAACACCACCAAATTTCCACATTTCTGCTGGAATTCCATCCCTTCCTAGAACTTTACAATCCTGTGTTGTCCTGATAGCTGCCATTAGTTCATCAAAATTTGGTGGTTCATCCAGACTTGATACAGCTGGTCGCTGCACTAGAGCTTCTTTAGCCTCTTCAGTGAGATCTTCAGGGTTGTTTAGTAGCTGGTCAAAGTGGTCTGAAAATCTGTCCAGGATCTTGTCTTTCTCCTGCAAAACTGTTTCACCATCCATAGCCTTTAGTTGGATCAATCCTCTTGGTTTAGGGCCGTAAATTTCTCTCAAACCTGTGAAGAATGTTTTCATGTCCTTCCTGTCTGCTGCAGTTTGAAGTTCCTCCGCTTTTTCATCCCACCAGTTGGACTTCATCTCTCTGGTGTACTTCTGTAGCTCAGTCTGAGCCTTTGAGTATTTCTTCTTCTTCGACCTTGTGTTACACTGTAGCAGCCTAGCCTAGCTGTATTCCTCACTTCTAATATTTTCTTCAGGTGTTCATCATGCTCATCAAACCAATCTTGATGTTTCCTCTCAGGGTGGCCTAATACATCACTCGCAATCTGATACACCGTATCCTTCAGTGTTGCCCATTTCTCTTCTATGTCATTCCCTGAGTTATTGCTGTCCCAGTCTTTCAAGCTTTCATCCATTTCCTGTGTAAGTTCTTCCTGCTTCTTTTGGCCTTTCAGTGCACTAGTGTTTAGCTTCCGTGGTGGCTTTGCGCCTGTCCTGCAGTGCTGTTTTTGTCTCCAAATCCTTAATTTAGATCTCAGCATAACATGATCAGTACCACAGTCCGCACCTCTCATTGCTCTGGTGTCCAATACATTCCTTATGTCTCTCTGCCTGACTATGATGTAGTCTAACAAGTGCCAGTGCTTGGATCTTGGGTGCATCCATGTCATCTTGTGTGTGTCCTTGTGCTTAACCCCTTAACGCCTGAATTTATTTCCAATTATGAAAAAAAAAAATTCTCTTCTGTTTTTGCTTTCAAGTAGATGCTAAATTAAGTTGAGAAAGTTAATTTGACTATAGCACATAAAATAGATATAATTTTAGGTATGATGCAAATTAGTGAAAACAGGCATCTATGGTTAAAAAAAATGGTAAAAAAGCACCTGTTCCCATCTCAAGTATGAAGAATCTTTTATTTATGCAACAAAGTTATTTTCAGTATTTTCAGCTCTCATGACTGCCAAACTATAACCCTAACCCTAACCCAAACCCTAACCCTAACCCTAGCAATCAGGAAATGGATGGTGCTCCGTCTCTGACCGTTCCTACGAGAAACTAATGCTTGCAAAAGGTTCCTAGGTATGTGTTGGAAGTGCTCCAACCAGAAGTGGAGGAATACAGATGGTATTTTGGTTGCATTTGGAGCGGAAGTGGTTTGATGTGAATTTGCGACAACAGGCGTCAAGGGGTTAAATAGAGTGTTGGCTATCACAAGGTTGTACTCTGAACATAGTGCAAATAGAAGTTCTCCATTAGCATTGCACTTGCCTACTCCATGACTGCCTAGCACTCCTTTCCATTTCTCAGTGTCCGAACCAACTCTGGCATTAAAATCTCCAACGAGTATCAGCCTGTCATCAGTCAGTACATGCCTGATAGTCTCACGTAAATCACTGTAGAACTCTTCCTTCACCTTCTCTGTGTTGTTCATTGTTGGGGCATATACACTGATGAGTGTGGCATACATCTTCCGCTGTAGTGGGAGTCTCATAGTCATTATCCTGTCGTTGATCGGCACTGGTTCCTCATCAAGCATTGCCGCTATCTCCTTTCTAACTGCAAAGCCCACTCCTGCTTCTCTCCTTTCTTGAGTTGATCTCCCTCTCCAAAAGAAGATGTACCCATGGTCTTCCAAGCTGTCATATCTAGGCAATCCTGTTTCACTAAGTGCAGCCTTGTCTACATTGTACCTGTTCATTTCCAAGGCCACAAGCGTGGTCTGTCTTTCTGGGCGCTGTGATGTTGTTCTGTCCAACAGAGTGCGTACATTCCATTCTGCTACACACAAGGCTACTGTTTTCCTCTTCTTTTGTCTTCCTGCTCCTAGCTTACTTTTTGCTGCCTGTCGGAGTGTGAACAGATCAGCGCAAACCTTGTAAGCCCGGGTGACGTCCAAGCTGGTATGAGTTGCTTTCTGTTTGACCATTTCATGAAACTCCTTGCAAAGTATTTGAGTACTGCTAGCTTTTGCTGGACTAGCAGCACATTCTTGGCAGATAAAGGTATTATCAGTGGCAAGGACAAGCCAAGACAAACTGACTTCAGCATCTGTTGCAGTGACTGACCAGATGATAGGTTTGTTTATCTCTGCTCTTTGTGTAGTGCATGTCACGATGCACCGACTGGCACAGTCCACCACAGACTTTGCGACAGATGTGTTTATCTGTCAGGATGTCCAGTCTCACCCCGTGTAACTGGGAGTGGTCCACCACAGACCTGTGGCAGATATTGTTTTTAGTTCTGCCAGGATGCCCTGTTTCACCCTCCACGCCCTCGGAAGGGCGGGGATGCCGGTTGAGTCGCCGACGGCCCAACCCATGAGGCAGGTAGTACCGGTTTTCATGGTTATCCGGAAGCAAGCAAGCCAATGCCTGACCTGACAAAAAAAAAAGGGGGGGGGATGTACTGTAAGTCTCAGTTAAAAGCTGCCAATTTCTGACCAAAAAAAAGTGGAATTTTATGGGTAAGAAAAGTAGCAAATTAATAACAAGAAAAATTATTAAAATTTACACGAAAACTTAGCAAATTTCCCCAAGATTCACAAATTTTTAAAAACATAGCACATTTATGAGAAAAAGTAAGACATTCATGAAAAAATTAGCATATTTACAAGAAAAATTAATGAATTTACAAAATGTAGCAAATTTACGAGATAAAAGTAAGAGATTTAGGAAACTTGTAAATTCATAAGAAAAAGTAAGAGGTTTATGAAAAATGTAGCAAATTTATGAGAAAAAAATCACAAATTCACAAAAATGTAGCAAACTTATGAGAAAGTAACAGATTTATGAAAAATGCAGCAAATTTACAAAAATGTAGCAAATTTACGAGAAAAAGTAAGATTTATGAAAAATACAGTAAATACATGAGAAAAATTAGAGATTTATGAAAATGTAAATTTACAATAAAAAGATTAATAAAAAAAATTAGCAAATTTGCAAGACAAAAGTAAGAGATTTATGAAAAATTTAGTAAATTTATGAGAAAAATTCACAAATTTACAAAAATGTAGCAAATTTATGAGAAAAAGTAAGAGATTTATCAAAATGTAGTAAATTTGCAAGAAAAAGAGACTTATAAAAAATGTAAATGTATAAGAAAAAATAAGACATTTGTGAAAAATGTAAATTTACAAGAAAAAACTGGTGCAGACCGGGACATATCACTGTTAAACAACGACACTGCAGCAAAGACATTGAGTTGCTAGCTGTTAGCATGAGGCCTACATATCTCCCGAGAGAACACTCACACGTGATCTGCATTGTTGTTTATGCAAATCCGACGGCGAACGCTGGGACAGCGCGTGACGTCATCCATTCAGTAACCAGCAGGCTGCAGACAGAACACCCAGATGCTCTTCTCCTCATCTCAGGCGATTTCAACCACGTTTCACTGTCTCCCATTCTGCCCACTTTCACCCAGTATGTCACATGCCACACTAGAGACAATAAAACACTGGATTTGTTCTACGCAAACACTAAGGAGGCGTACACCTCATCACAACTCCCCCCACTTGGGAGATCGGATCACAACTTGGTTCATCTCCGACCGGTGTACAAACCCCTAGTGCACAGACAACCTCCGGCCATGCACACTGTGGAGTTATGGTCTGAGGAGACAATGGACACTCTAAAGGACTGTTTTGAAGCCACTGCCTGGAAGCAGCTCTGCGATCCACATGGTGAGGACATCGATGGCCTCATTCACACCTTCACGGGCTACCTCAGCTTCTGTGTGGACAAACCCGTTCCCACCAAGACCATACGGCGTCACTCAAACAACAAACCCTGGATCAACCCTGAGATAAAAACACTTCTGAGAGAGAAGAAGAGGATCTTCAGGTCGGGGAACAGGGAGATGCTGAAGTCCGTACAGAGGGAGCTGAGGAGAAAGATCAGAGAAGGCAAGGACAGCTTCAGGAAGAAGATGGAGGACAAGCTGCAACAGAGCGACATCAGCGGGGTCTGGAGAAACCTCAAAACCATCTCGGGGCTCCAGAATACCTCCCCCCAGGCCACGGGGGGCAGGGAGTGGGCGAACAACCTGAATCTGTTTTTCAATAGATTTGACCAACCGCCCTCCCCCCTGTCTGCACAACAACCACTGCTGCCTCTAAGAAATCAAGTCCTGCTACCCACTCCCCACTCCACCGACACCCCCCCCACTCCCAACACACAGCCCCCCATCCTGACCCTGACCAAGACCCAGGTGAGGACGGAGCTGAGGAAGATCAAGGCGAGGAAGGCGTCGGGACCGGACGGCATCAGCGCAAAGCTCCTCAAGTCCTGTGCAGACCAGCTGTGTGGGATTGTGACGTATATCTTCAACATGAGCCTGAAACTGGGGAGGGTACCACAGCTGTGGAAAACATCTTGTGTGGTACCTGTACCAAAAACTTCCCACCCCAAAGACCTGAACAGCTTCAGACCGGTGGCCTTGACGTCCCACTTGATGAAGACCCTGGAGAGACTGCTCCTTGCTCATCTCCGCCCCCTGGTGGAACCAGCGATGGATCCACTCCAGTTCGCCTACCAGCATGGCATTGGGGTGGAGGATGCGGTGATCTTCCTCCTTCACCGTTCTCTGTCCCACCTGGAGAAGCCCGGGAATATGGTGAGGATCATGTTCTTTGATTTCTCCAGTGCTTTCAACACCATCCAACCGATGATCCTGAAGGACAAGCTGCTGCGCGCAGGGGTGGACCAGCACCTGTCATCATGGATCCTGGACTACCTCACGAACCGGCCTCAGTTTGTGAGAACCCGGGACTGTGTTTCCGACACGATCATCAGTAGCACGGGGGCCCCCCAGGGAACGGTGCTGGCTCCCTTCTTGTTCACTCTTTATACTGCGGACTTCTCACACAACACAACACATTGCCATCTACAGAAGTTCTCTGATGACTCTGCGATCGTTGGTCTCATCTCCAGCGGAGATGAAGCTGAGTACAGAGGGCTTATCCAGGACTTTGTGGACTGGTGCCATCGGAACTGCCTCCAGATCAACGCGAGGAAAACTAAGGAGCTGGTGGTGGACTGCCGCAGGCATGGGCAGCCCCTCACAGCACCAGTAAATATACAGGGAACAGACATCGAGATGGTGACATCCTACAAGTACCTGGGTATTCATCTGAACAATAAACTAGACTGGTCACACAATACTGACGCACTCTACAAGAAGGGACAGCGCAGGCTGTTCCTGCTGAGGAGACTCAGGTCTTTTGGTGTACAAGGGGCGCTGCTGAAGTCATTCTATGACACGGTGGTGGCATCAGCCATCACTTTTGGAGTGGTCTGCTGGGGCAGTGGCATTACTGCAGCCGATAGGAAGAGACTGAACAAACTGATTAAGAAAGCTAGCTCTGTCCTGGGGCAACGCCTTGATCCGATGGAGGAGATAGGAGAGAGAAGGACGGTGGCTAAACTGTCATCTCTGCTGGAGTCCGAGTTCCACCCTATGCAGGACATACTGGATGCACTGAGGAGCTCATTTAGCAGCAGACTACATCATCCCAGGTGCACAACCGAGAGGTTTCGTAGGTCCTTCCTACCAACGGCTGTCAGACTGTACAACCTAAGCAGGGCTGCTCGCAGAGATAGCAAAAAGACGTAACAAACTAATAGTTTTTTTTTTTTTTTTTTTTTTTTGAATGCAAAAGATGCAATAGACTTACACAATGGTCCTCTCCGGCATACAACTAGGAACATACCGGTCGCTATGGAGGGTGAGAATATGTATGGGCACATAATCATACCATGTAGGATAACTAAACAGACGGTTATGCTGTTTCATCCCACCTAGCAACAATGCTCTGCACTGTGTGTGTTTATATATTTACATATTTATTCCATCTAGCTACAATGCTCTGCACTGGGTGTGTTTATATTTATATATCTATATATTTATTCCATCTAGCTACAATGCTCCGCACTGTGTTTTTATATATCTACATATTATTCCATCTAGCTACATTGCTCCGCACTGTGTGTGTTTATATACTTGCATATTTATTCCACCTAGCTGCAATGCTCCATACTGTGGGTGTTTATATATTTACATATTTATTCCATCTAGCTACAATGCTCTGCACTGTGTGTTCATATATTCATATATTTATTCCATCCAGCTACAATGCTCTGCACTGTGTGTCTGTGTGTGTGTGTGTGTATATATATATTTTATAGTAATATGTACATATGTATATTAGCTGCTCTTGCTTGCTTGTTTTTTCTTGCCTTCTGATTGTTGCTCTGAGTGTTGCTATCCCTGTGCTGTTGCAATCCTGGAATTTCCCCGTTGTGGGACTAATAAAGGCTTATCTTATCTTATCTTATCTTATCTTATTTATGAAAAATGTAGGAGGAATACAGTGATTTTTGGATTTGCTAACTTTTCTGATGAATGCTGGCAAAACTCAAGTTAGTATGTCTGCTCTTGGCTTTCAACAATGGAGCCTCCGTCGTCGTCTTCAGTGGTTTATATAGAAAAAAATATCCTGAAATTAATGAACAGACTTTTAATTTGTTTACATATTTTTTTACTACTATCTTAGACTATTAAAGAAAAACTTTGACACTGCAAAAAAATGAAATCTTAGGAATCACAAACATCTTAAATCAAGAATTTTTTTTTTTTTGTCTAACAAGATATTTTTTCTTGTGCAGTTTTCTATAAGAAAATTTTACTTAAGCAAATGAACCATTTTAAGTAAAAAATTTCCACCAGTGGTCCAAGAAAACTTTACTAATCAAATTATTTAAAACAAGAGTAATTTTTTTGCCTGGAAATTTTTACTTGTTTTGAGTAATTTGACAAAGTTAAATTTTCTTGCTCCGTTGGCAGAAACCTTTTACTTAAAACCAGATTAATTTACTTAAAACAAGTAACAAATATCTTATAACAAGTAAAATTTTCTTACAGAAAACTGCATGACAAGAAAAAACTATCTTGTCAGAGAAAAAACAAGAACTATATCCTTGATTTAAGATATTTTTCATCATGTGACCCTTCTGAAGAAGGCTGCAAGAAGTGGCCGAAACATGTCAAGGTCAAAATAACCTCGTTCACCATCTGATAGAAAAGAAATTATTTTTATAATCCACTGCTTATTGTAAACAATGAGGATAATGATTAAAGACCAAGACAACGATGTCTAACTTCACCTGAAAGCACCTAGACAGGTGAGTGCTAAAGCTAGCCTTTAGCTAATGCCTATAAATATTGTCCCAAGTTACAGCTGTTTATTATCAGATGTGTTTTTGGAATAATTTTCCTCACTAATGGTAATTACGATAAAGAGTCATGGGGAATGCATCACCTATAACATAATATTACATTAAATTACTTTTAAAGTCTGCAGTTATAATTTATAAAACTTACAAATATGTTTACAATCTAATTAAGCAATATTACACGAGAGGGAGTAGGCATCAGTTGTAACTCCGGGTGTGATTCAGCTAATGAGTATCACACCCGGAGTTAGTATATTCATGATACCGTAATGATGTCGAATATAGTGAGGCCATATAAACTGTGACTGTTCTATATCTCAAACAGGTCCATTTTGTCATCTTGATGATAAACTGATCTTGTTCTTCTATTAAGACAAAGTAAGGAGCTGTTTCATACCTTTTGATATATTTTGACTGTCACCTGCAGTCTTCTTCAGAAAGCATTGTCTGATGTCTGTGACGTGTCACTAGGGTTGCCAACTTTCTCACAGCCAAATAAGGGACAGAGGGTTTTAAGTATTGCTCGGTGCCGCAATGTTGTGGACAATAGTGTTGTCATAATACTGGGAATTTTTACGTTGATAATACCTTTAAAAATCCTGATATTCAATGTCATGTTTAATACTACAAGGAAAAAAATACCACACTGTATCTACGTAGCTGTAAATTCATGAAATCTCTGTGTGTCTGTGTGTCTGTTCCATGCATATCTCTTGTACCATTTGTCAGACTGGCCTCAGATTTTAAATGTGGCTTCCTGAGGTTACAGGGGTGTGCATTCCCAAATATGGAGTCGCTCAGTCAAGATATGTAATTTTTATCAATAAATGTTTAGCCACCACTCGGTCTCATGCTCAGGCTTCTAGAAGTATGGGCGGGGTTTGGTTCCGGATTGAAACGTGACAAATTTGACTAGAAAAAGATAATACTTAAGATTTAATTTTTTAAAAATTATACCATAAAGTTGCTGTGATTGCATGGGTGTCATGGATAATTTGGCATGGGGGGGCAGCAGCTGTACAGATGGGACCACGGGTAAAGCAACAGCCGAGACGTCCATTAACCGGGCAAGCTGAGCGTGGCTCCCTGTAAAGCACTGCAGTCCACCGGTTCAGCTGCTACTTCTCCCAACGGTGTCCAACCGGCCGCTTCATGATCGTTCACAGGGAGGCACGCCCAGCCTGCCCCAGTCAGCGGTACACGGGAGTCCCTTTGCAGCCTGATTGGCAGACCTGTTTCAGACAGGAATATTTGCTTTCTATGGGCACAATGGCCCTCCTCTCAGTGTGCTTGCACAATTATTAAAAGTTAATTATTAAAAGTTAATAATTGTGGAGCAGAGTGCCCAGATCAACTGCATATCGTATGCAGCCACATGCACGGTTTGACTAAATGACGACCGTCACCAAACTGGACACAGAAACACTCAATTACTCATAAAAGATCACACAAATATGTGATCTGACAAAAAATAAACATGCGGTTCTTAAACAGTGGCTAATATTGGATGTCCCATTCATTTTCAGTTATTCTGTAATTAATATTCACACAATCAAATAAATCTCAGTTCAGTCCCTTTCATATTTGTTAAAGTCTAACGTGTGATTGCCTACATATAGGCTACACCTCTGTATTCCACTTTCAAACACAGCTTACGCAGCCAGACATGACATGGCTCAAAAGCACGCTAACTGATAGTGATAAAAAAAAGTTATTTTCAATAAAGTGAAAAAAAAAAAGATAATGCATGGCATGTGCTTTTTCTCTGAGGCTGATTTATCATGTGGTTCCAGTGATCAGCTGATTGGATCCATCTTTTCTTTTTTTTTTTTTTACCAAAGGTAAAATCATTGTTGTATTATTTCTACTGCATAATTTAATTATAAGATGCATTATATATTATGGTATTGTATAATGAATGTAATTGTGGGATGGATAATGACTATGATGATATTGTAATTTACTGGGTATGGAGAAGGGGTGGGACTATATGAGCGTTGGCTTCTTCGCACTCCTTTTGAACAAGGACATTTTTTGTTATGTTTATTTTTTGGTTTGATTCCTTGTTTTTAATTTTTTTGTCTTGATGTTGAAATCAATCAATCACAGTACAGACTTAGGGCACTATTTTTATGGTCATCTGCACACTTTTCCGACAGACTTTCCACCGTATGTCAGTGTTTCTGTTAGTTTCTGTCAGTGTATTGTCTGGTTTTTATGCCTTGCATCACATCATCAAATTACCAGTAGACAGTGCACCCGCTCTGCACTGGGAGGAGGAGACTTATTTCAAAGAGGTGTGGCGGTGCACAATCTAATGTATATTACTATTATAATGCATTCCATGAGAATCCACTTTTGATCAGGAAAAAGGAGGTCTATCATGAGAAATATATTGTTTCAGGATATTTCAGTGGTGTGTTTTGAAATTGCACATCTCCGGAGCTCATGAGGAACATGCGCTATTATTTTAATAGAAGTGTTGTAACAGTCATCATGTAATTGCCTGTCATTTTAATTATATGATGATCACACACTAGTTGTTTTTATTCCATCTACAGTACATTCTCATTTTAATTGCGGACTTACCATTGTAGTCTATAGATTGGGCATTAATGTAGGATTTTTTTAGGGGAATGAATGAACAGGCAGTGTGATGTGTGGCATGGGGGTGGGTGGCATGTTAGTCTGATGATTTCTATTACATTCACATTTTCATCACGGACTTATTAGGGATTAATGTATTTATTTTTAGGGGAATAATTGAATGAACAAGGAGTGTGCCGTGTTTTACTTTTCACTGTAACGCCCCACAGAGACAGGAGATACAACTACACATCTGCCTCGGCTGTGCACCCCGGGTTTTCAGCTGGTGCCCACACCATGCCAAGGGTTATGGTTCTCCACCACCAAGCTCCCTGACTGCCACCCGTCAGGCTGGCAGATGCTGTCGAAAGCGGGCTCGCTTCGTGGCTGGGGTCACCGCAGATGGGAAGCCATGCCAGATCTCCTCCTTTCCTCCATCTCCACATGGGAGATGGAGGAAAGGAAAGAAAGGGACGATGGCACGGAGCGACTTCTGTGCCATTGTTAATGAAAGTTTATGAAAGTTTGCACAGCCATCACCCTCTTTTCCTAAAGTTTCAAATCCATTCATGTCTGTGTGTTGCATCAGTGTGCACTACATTAAACCATTCAGCTGATTTTTCAGTGCATTCTTCCCTGTTTGTTTGTTCTAACATAACTAACTGGGCATCAACTATGACTGATGTCTTCCTTAAGACCAAGCAACATTACTATCATGTGCATTTTGACTCACACACATGGACTTTGGTCAGTGCAAAACCGTCATGATCACAGTTCACTAATAATGCACCTCTTTGCATTAAATCCTTCTCTCTTACTTTATTGCGCAGTAGCCTGGTGGAGCGCCCACAATTTTGTTGTACTGTATAGCTGTGCAACGACAATAACATGGTTAGACCGGCCTCTTTGCGTCATGCGCCGGTGGAAAGTTTGTTTTTACAATGTTGTGATAAGGAAATGAACTTGGACACGCCCATAAATGCGTTCTGCGTCAGTGACAACTGATCAACCAACCCCGTTGTTGTAATACGGCCCTTACTCTTTAGGTTAACTGGCGATTCTAAGCTGCTTGTAGGTGAGTGTGGGGATCTGTTTCTCTCCTTGTTAATTAAAACTTAATAAAACAAAGAACTATAAAATGTCAGACTGAAATTAATCGATAGTAGCAATATAGGAGTAACATTAAATTCATTTTTTACGAGACAAGCATCTTTCCAATGTAAAAATTTTTTTTTTAAAAATCTACTAAACATCTTCAGAGTCACTTCCGGTTATGGCGGCCACGTAGAAGGACATGTATCACTCTGCTCTGCTCCTAGAGAAAAAAAATCGGCAAATAACTCTCTCAATTGGAACAGAACCTATCCCAGCGTTTGGGCGAGGATATGCCAGTGAAGCCTAAGGCTGGAAAATCAGGTGGAGGAAAAATTGAACCGCCGAAACAGTCCAAATTAACGGACTTTCACATCCGTGACGCAGCAGATAAAGCTCCAGATATGGCGGAGGAAGCTAGCAGCGGTGCGGTGACTGCGGGCGACGGCATAGGTGCAGTGCTCGCTGCCATTAGTTCAATGAGAGCAGACCTTTCCGCTAAATTTGATGGGATTATGGCAGCGTTGGAAGGAATGAGAAAAGAATTGGGTGACTGTATGGAACGAGTGGCACAGGTGGAGCTTCGAGTTTCCAGTGCTGAAGATGACGTCGCCAGCCTTCAATTAAAGGTGCGCACTTTGGAAAAAAAAATAAATGTCTGGAAGATAATGTCCTGGACTTGGAGTCCTGGTCGAGACGGAACAACCTGAGGCTGGTGGGTCTACCGGAGGGAACCGAGGGTCGGGACCCGAGGGTCGGGACCCATGTTCCTTTTTGGAAAAGTGGATTCCAGAAGCGCTGAACAACGCGGAGCTGCAATCATCAGTTGTTTTAGAAAGCGCCCACCGAATTGGACCACAGAGAGATAATAAGGAAGCACCGAGGACGTTAATTATGAAGTTCTTCAGCTACAGAGACAGGATGAAGATCTTCGACGCGACGCGAGCCAAAGGAGAAATTAAATACCAGGATCAACAGGTGCGGTTCAACCCAGATTTGGCCACAGGAATTCAACGGTTGAGGAAGCAGTTTGACCCCGTCCGTAAAGAGCTGCGCAACCTTGGGATTCGTCATGGAGTAATTCACCCTGCAAGACTGTTGGTCACGTATGGGGGTGGAACACACATCTTCAAGACCCCTGAGGAGGCGCAGGAGTTCATCGGGAAGATCCAAGAAGAGACTGGTGGGAGCTAAGCATGAACAAAATATAAGGTAGAATATTTAAGCATTTGCACAGGCATCTAACTGATTTGAAGCATATAGCAAGTTTACAAAATATAGATTGTATTACATATTAAAAAACAAAACAAAACAAAAAAACCTATGATGTACAAAGTTGCTATAAAATTTTGGAGTTAAGTTGGAAAACTACAGAAGAGAGTTAATGTTACGTCATTTAATGCAGCAGAGTTGGGGTGATTGGGAGGATGAAGAGGGAGTGGCTTTGGCTGGTCCTCGTGGGTGTGGAGCGGTCGATGGCTCAGAATCAGAATCAGAATCAGAATCAGAATCAGGTTTATTGCCATTGTTCATGTAGTACACAAACTAGGAATTTGTCTCGGTACAGTGCTGCAACATTAAACATGATAAGATAAGAGAAATAAACTATACATGTAATAAAGTGTAGGATAAGATTAAGTGATACTGGTCAACAGTTAAAATATATATTAGCCAGCAGCAGATACTGTGGAGAACTATATAGTGCAGTCGGTAATGCAGGAAGAAAACAGTGATGATTAACATGAGTCTGGTTGAGCTGCTGTACATGGTGCACGAGAGTCACTTAGTGTTCAGCAGTCTAATGGCAGAGGGGAAGAAGCTGTTCATGTGACGGGAGGTTTTAGTCTGGATGGACCGAAGTCTTCTACCAGAGGGGAGGGGGGCAAACAGTACGTGACCAGGGTGTGAGGGATCGGCTATGATCCGGCCAGCACGCCTCCGGGTCCTGGAGATGTACAGATCCTGGAGAGATGGGAGCTTGCAGCCGATCACCTTCTCAGCAGTGCGCACGATGCGCTGCAGCCTTAGTCTGTCCCTGGCAGTGGCTCCTGCGTACCACACGGTTATGGAGGTGGTGAGGATGGACTCGATGATGGCTGTGTAGAACTGCACTAACATCTTGGTGGGTAGCTTGAGCTTCCTCAGCTGCCGCAGGAAGAACATCCTCTGCTGGGCTTTTTTGATGAGTGAGCTGATGGTCAGCTCCCATTTGAGGTCCCTGGTGATGGTAGTGCCTAGGAAGCGGAAGGAATCAGCAGTGGTGATGGGAGAGCCTGAGAGGGTGAGGGGGGGCAGAGGGGTTGTGACTTTCCTGAAGTCTACAATCATCTCCACTGTCTTCAGAGCGTTCAGCTGCAGGTTGTTATTGTCGCACCAGGACGCCAGCTGGGCCACCTCTCTCCTGTAGGCGGACTCGTCGCCGTTGGAGATGAGCCCGATGAGGGTGGTGTCGTCCGCAAACTTGATCAACTTGACAGACTGGCGGCTGGAGGTGCAGGAGTTGGTGTAAAGGGAGAAGAGTAGGGGGGAAAGTACACAGCCCTGGGGTGATCCGGTGCTGATGCTAGTATAGTCTGAGACAGTCTTTCCCAGCCGCACATGCTGCCTCCGGTCCGTCAGGAAGTCGATGATCCACCTGCAGAGGGAGTCAGGCACGTTGAGCAGGGACAGCTTGTCCCGGAGCAGAGCGGGGCGGATGGTGTTGAATGCGGAGCTGAAGTCCACAAACAGGATCCTGGCGTAGGTTCCCGGGGAGTCCAGGTGCTGCAGGATGGAGTGGAGGGCCAGGTTGACTGCATCGTCTACAGACCTGTTGGCTCGGTAGGCAAACTGCAGCGGGTCCAGGAGAGGGGTGGTGATGGACTTGAGGTGGGACAGGACCAGGCGCTCAAAGGACTTCATGACTACAGAGGTGAGCGCTACAGGTCTGTAGTCATTAAGTCCAGTGATCCGTGGCTTCTTGGGGACAGGGATGATGGTGGAGGATTTGAGGCAGGACGGCACGTGGCATAACTTAAGGGAGGTGTTAAAAATGTCTGTGAATACAGGAGCCAGCTGTTTCGCACAGAGTCTCAGGGTGGAGGGAGACACGCCGTCTGGGCCGGGGGCCTTGTGCGGGTTCAGTCTGGAGAACTGTTTGAGCACATCCTGCTCACTGATGATAAGGGGAGGGGGGGAGGAGGGGGGGGTGCCTTAAATGAAGTAGGGAATGTGGAGGCTGTGGAGCTGGAGGGAGGGGGGGAGTTGGACACAGATGACGAGGTGTCAAAACGGGCATAGTGTTGGGACAGTCTCTGACAAAGGGCTTTGTCATCCTGACCTTTAGGAGCCTTAGGTCGATAGTTGGTGATTTGCCTCAGTCCTCTCCACACGGAAGCCGAATCATTAGCAGTGAACTGCTGCTGGAGTCTCTCTGAGTATAGAGATTTAGCCCTCTTCAGCTCTCTGTTAAACCGGTATTTAACCTCCCTGTAGCAGTCCCTGTCTCCACTTTTCAGCGCTGCTTCCTTCTCCTTCCTGATCTGTCTGAGCTTAGCTGTGAACCAGGGTTTGTCATTAGAGTAACTCACCCTGGTGCGTGATGGAAGAATGTTCTCTTCACAAAAGTGGATATATGAGTTCACAGTGTCCGTGTACTCATCCAGATCATGCGTGGCTCCTTTAAGCATGCCCCAGTCAGATATTTCCATGCACGTTTCCAGCTTCTCCTCAGCATCACTGGTCCGTATCTTCGTAGTGCTCACAACAGGTTTAGTGAGCTTCAATCTCTGTCTGTATGTGGGAATGAGGTGAACCATCACGTGATCAGATAATATCTGCTATAACTCCCCTATATCTGTAAGTGATGATAAGGCTATATCTGGAGACGGAGTTTTTTTTTTTGATTTTGGGGGGATCACCACAAATGTGGGAAGGGGGAATTTGTTTGTGTGTAGTTTGTAGGATGAATGTTCAACCACTCATGTTTTTGCTTCTCTGTATGAGCATGTTTATATTGCGAGGTAATCCCAAACTCCCTATTGATCATAGACCAAAGCGTTAATCTTAATTTAACTTCATGGAATTGCAGAGGTCTACAAAATTTAAAAAAAACTTAAACAAGTTATGAATAAAATAAAAGACATAGGTTCAAAAATTGTGTTTTTACAAGAAACTCATCTAATAGAGGAGGATGTAAAAAGAATTAGGAGTAGATGGCAAGGAAATGTATTCACCTCATCATTTTCATCCCGAGCCAGGGGAGTTATGACTCTCATACATAAAATAGTCCCATTTCAAGTGAAAAATGTAATTGGAGACAAATTTGGAAGATATCTAATTATTCAAGGATCTTTGCTATTAGAAAATATAAATCTGGTGAACTTATACGGCCCCAATATAGATGATCAAAAGTTCTTTGCTAATTTATTTCTTATCTTATCATCACTTACAGGGCAACATATAATAGCAGGGGATTTATTGTACATTGAACCCCGATATAGATAGATCAACAGGACTGGACTGTAGGCACAATGGATGCAGGATGATCATTAAGCATTTTATGAAAGAATTGAGATTGCTAGATATATGGAGAGAAATGAAACCACAAGTTAAAGCCTACTCTTGTTATTCTAGTACCTATAAGACATTCTCACGTATTGACTATTTTTTGATCTCCACAGAATTAAGGTCCAAGATTCAAAACTGTTTTTATGATAATATTGTGATCTCTGATCATGCACCCTGTTGTCTCATATATGTCGATAAGAAATTGACAAAGGAACCAGGAAGGTGGCAATTTCAGCATAAATGGCTTCAGGATGAGGAATTTGTTAAGTACATAGAAAAACAGATGAGTTCTTTGATATCAATACTACACAAACATCAGCATGTATAAAGTGGGAGGCTTTCAAAGCTTTTATTAGGGGACATATTATTAGTTATACAGGTTCAAAATCTAAGAAGACTCGAGAGGAGAGAGTCCAATTGGAACATAAACTAAAAATTCTTCAAGAGAAAGTGTATGCAGGAAGTGACCCAAAGTTAGAGAATGAATTACTGATTCTGAGAGCTGAATATGACAAAAAATCAGCGAATAGAGCTGCCTCGAGTCTTCTAAGATTGAAGCAATCTTTTTATGAACAAGGTGAAAAATCAGGAAAATTATTGGCATGGCAGATTAAACAATTAGAATTTAAAACACCAATTACCAGTATTATAAGTAATGGACAGGTAGTTGTAGATCCTTTAGAAATTAATAGAGCCTTTAGAGATTACTATGAAAAATTATATGATACAAAAAATGAAACTGACTTAACAAAACTAAAAGGGTTTTTGGATGGACTATCTATACCGTGTATTCCAAATGAAAACAGGGAGATACTGGAGTCTAAAATTAGTCAAGAAGAAGATGGGCTAGCCATTGATAATATGAAATCAGGAAAAAGTGCAGGACCAGATGGTCTTCCAGTTGACCTTTATAAAAAATTTAAGAATAAATTAATAAAACCTTTTTTGGAAATGGTTTTAGAAGCATTTCAATATAGTAATTTACCATCATACATGAATAATGCCTTAATTATACTGTTGCCAAAACCAGGTAAACCCTCTAATAAATGTGAAAATATGAGACCAATAAGTCTATTAAATGCTGACCTTAAGATAATCTGCAAAATTTCAAGACGAATACAAGAAATATTACCAAATATTATTAACCGAGATGAGAATGGCTTTATAAAGGGAAGACAAGACTTCCATAATGTAAGAAGACTATTTAATATTATTTATTCTAATAAAGAAGCACCGGATACAGCTCTCCTATCATTGGACGCCGAAAAGGCCTTTGATAGGGTCGAATGGCCCTATCTTTTTGAAGTCTTACAAAGGTTTGGACTTGGAAATAATTTCATAAAATGGGTTCAGATAATATACAATAATGCTACAGCAGAAATCCTAACAAACAGCAATATCTCAAAATCAATAAAGATCAATAGAGGATGTCGACAAGGCTGTCCACTTTCACCTTTATTGTTTACTATGGCAATTGAACCTTTAGCGATGGCAGTATGTTTACATCCACAAATACATGGAATTAAAGTTGGACCAACAGAACATAAAATCTCCCTGTATGCCGATGACATAATTTTGTTTATGTCGAATCTTAAAAAATCAATCCCGACCTTGTTGAATTTAATAAAGAATTTTGGGGAAATATCAGGATATAAAATAAATAAAACTAAATCTTCAATATTAATGCTAAATGAGACCCAGAGAAATCACCCAGCTTCTGAGGTAAATCAATTCAATGTTGTAAATCAGTTTAAATATTTAGGAATTCAAATTGTGCCTAAGCTAGAATTAGTCGCCAGTGCCAACTATGAAGCCTTAATGACAGATATTAATGAGTTACTTCAGAGATGGCTGTCACTACCAATGTCGATGATAGGGAGAATCAATATACTTAAAAGTAATATCTTACCTAAAATACTTTATTTATTTCAATACATTCCTTTGCCACCACCTTCAGATCTATTCTCAAGAATTAAAAAAAAGTTAGTGGAATTTATATGGAACAACAGGAAGGCTAGATTACGTCTGTCCTTACTATATTTACCATTTGATCGTGGAGGTCTGAAATGTCCAAACTTTATGTTGTATTACTGGTCAGCACAACTGAGGTCTATGACATATTATTTTTCATCAAATGATCTCCCTCACTGGACTGAAATGGAATCATACAATTTACCTTTACCTCTTCCCACATTCATATACTCACACTCGGCAAAAAAATTACAGAAACAAGTTAAAAATCCATTTGTAAAGCATATGATCAAAATATGGTGTGAAATTAAAAAATATTTAAAAGAACCACATTTACTGTCACAATTTAGCCCAATATGGGGTAATCAATATTTTAAACCAGGGAGAGCGGATGCTGTATTTAAAGTATGGAATTTAAAAGGGATTCAAAAGATTCAAGATTTATATCTGTCATGTTCAGATAACGTCTTTTGAAGAGCTGAGGATCAAATTTAATCTTAATAGAACACATTTTTTTAAATATCTTCAGCTTAGGAACTTTATTCGATCAAATCAAAACAATGCTCTCACTCGACCTATTTATTCATCCTTGGAAAAAATTTTGACGAAAGATAGTAAGAGAAAGGGTATTATTTCAGAGTTTTATAATTCATTGACACTATCTTCAAGTGAAAACTCACAGAAAAGATTAAATTATTGGAAAGAAGACCTGCAAATTGAAATTTCAGAGGAACAATGGGAATTGGCTTGTACAGAAGCTCAAACCAAATCAATAAATGTACGTCTTAAATTGATACATTTTAAATGGTTAATGTGGATGTATGTTACACCGGTGGAATTAAATAGATATAACAAAAACATACCAGATACGTGCACAAAATGTATGGAAAGTAAAGGAACCTTATTTCATTGTGTATGGGAATGTAGGAAAATTAGAATGTTTTGGGAAGAGGTGAGGGTAACAATTGAAAAAATAATTTCAGAACAAATCATATTGAATCCTAAATTGTTTTTGTTGGGTCTGTATCCAGAAAAGCATAATTTTAATAAAAGTGAAAGAGCATTCATAGACCTCAGTTTGCTTAACACCAAAAAATGTATTGCACTACTGTGGAAAAAGACTCATAGACCAGTTGTGACTCAATGGTTAAGACAGATGTTAACAAACCTTCCATTAGAAAGAATAACATACATACTGAAATCAAAGGAAAATGTGTTTGAGAATATATGGAGACCTTTCATTGATTATGTAAAGAATTTAAACATAACTTTTGAAGAAGAAGGTGAATGATGTGTGTGGACCTTGTAAATTCCAAACTGGTGAATGTATAATATGTATACTTATGTAATGGATTGCCTAGACTAAACAGAGGAGCATTGTTGAAGACCTGTTCTTGTTAGTGGTTGTTGGTGGGTTTTTTTAGTATTTTTTTTATTACTTTAGTGTTAGTGTCTGATTGTTTGTGTTATGTTTGTAAAAAGGTTCAATAAAAATATTGTGGAAAAAAAAACATCTTCAGAGTTGTTGAGAGTACAGTAGGTATGAATAAATGTTACTTAATTTTGTAAAGATGTACTACTACAGAGTATTTACCTAAAAATGCCAGTCATACATCACATACAATGTTCACTAACTAAAAGCAAGGGAGGAGACGTATGAAAGATGATAATTCTAACAGCATAACACACACGTGTGTGTGTGTGTGTGTGTGTGTGTGTGTGTGTGTGTGTGTGTGTGTGTGTGTGCGCGCGCGCACATGCATGTGCATATGTCAAGGGTGGGTGTGTGGAGGTGGCTGAGCTCATTGGGTGCTCAGCACCCCTAAAGCTCTGATCCTAGAACCGCCCCTGATCTTCTCGCAGAGTGATGCTGAGAAACTAATCCATGCTTTTGTTAGCTTTACATTAGATTATTGTAACTCTTTATTATCAGACTGTCTTAAAACATCTTTAAAAAGTCTTCAGCTGATCAAAGATGGTGCAGCAAGAGTTTTAACAGGTGCTAGAAAGAGAGATCACATCTCTCTGGTTCTGGCCTCCCTTCATTGGCCTCTCATAGAATTTAGAATTAAGTTTAAAATCCTTCTCCTCACTTACAAAATTCTAAATAATCAAGCCCCTTGCTTTTTAAAAGATCTGATAGTATCTTATCATCCTAACAGAGCACTATGCTCCCAAAATGCAGGATTACTTGTAATACCTAGAATCTCTAAAAGTACAATGGGATGCAGAGCTTTCAGTTATCAGGCTCCTCTCCCTTTGGAACCAGCTGCCAGTCTGGATTCAGGAGTCAGACTTGATCTCTGTTTTTAAGAATAGGGTTAAAACCTTCCTTTTTGATATAGCTTACAGTTAGGGTGGTATCAGGTGACGCTGAACCCTCCCTTAGTTATGCTGCTAATAGGTTTAGACAGCCGGGGGACTGCCAACGATGTACTGGGCTTCACTCCTCTCTTCACTCTCAATGAAATATTTTTGCTGGTCATTAACATCTGTTTGTTCTCTCCCATAGATTGAGTCCCCATCATGTTGTTTGCTCTCTACATGCCTGTTCTTTTTTTTCTTCATCTCTATCCCCTCACCCCCAGCCTGTCGCAGCAGATGACTGCCCCTCCCTGAGCCTGGTTCTGCTGGAGGTTTCTTCCTGCTAAAAGGGACTTTTTTCTCTCCACCGTCGCCAAGTGCTGCTCACAGGGGATTGCCTGATTGCTGGGATCTTTCTGCAATTGTGGGGGTTTCCCCTACAGTTTGAAAGCACTATGAGATGACTGTTGTTGTGAAATGGTGCTACATAAATAAAATTGAATTGAATTGAAATATATATACTAAATCAAACTCCTGTCCCAAGTGGAGGAGTTTAAGTATCTCTGAGTCTCATTCACAAGTGAGGGGAAAATGGAGCAAGAGATTGACAGAGGGATTGGAGCAGTATCTGCAGTAATGTGGACGTTGTACCGGTCTGTTGTGGTGAAGAGGGAGCTGAGCTCTAAAGCAAAGCTGTAGATTTACCGGTCAATTTATGTTCCTATCCTCACCTATGGTCATGAGCTTTGGGTAATGACCAAAAGAATAAGATCGCGGATACAAGTGGCTAAAATGAGCTTTCTCTGTAGGATTGTTGGACTCACCCTTAGAGACAGGATGAGGAGCTTCGTCATCCGGGAGAGGCTCAAGCAATGTTCTGATCCACAGTGTACTTCAACTGTACTCCTTGCTCCATTCTCAGGGAATATCAGTGAAGTTAACTGCCCTTCACAAAATTTCTCCATTTCTCCATTTCTTTTTTATCTCATATTTGAGGTGCAATGACTTATGGGTAATCTTCTTGTCAACTTCCGGTGAAGTGATGTACCGTTGTTCACTTCTTCCCTGCACAGTTTTCAGTTCCCTTTGAACTGAAGACCGTGTGCTCCCTTCGATTTGGAATCTCAGTTAATATAGTGGATACCCTGTGCAGTCCACTTCGGAGTACACTATTGGGAGATCGGAACGCAGCTTCAGAGTAGAACCGCTGTTCCTCCACACTGAAAGGAGCCAGTTGAGGTGGTTTAAGATAAGATAAGATAAGATAAGATAAGCCTTTATTCGTCCCACAACGGGGAAATTCCAGGATTGCAACAGCACAGGGATAGCAACACTCAGAGCAACAATCAGAAGGCAAGAAAAAAACAAGCAAGCAAGAGCAGCTAATATACATATGTACATATTACTATAAAATATATATATACACACACACACACAGACACACAGTGCAGAGCATTGTAGCTGGATGGAATAAATATATGAATATATGAACACACAGTGCAGAGCATTGTAGCTAGATGGAATAAATATGTAAATATATAAACACCCACAGTACGGAGCATTGCAGCTAGGTGGAATAAATATGCAAGTATATAAACACACACAGTGCGGAGCAATGTAGCTAGATGGAATAATATGTAGATATATAAAAACACAGTGTGGAGCATTGTAGCTAGATGGAATAAATATATAGATATATAAATATAAACACACCCAGTGCTGAGCATTGTAGCTAGATGGAATAAATATGTAAATATATAAACACACACAGTGCAGAGCATTGTTGCTAGATGGAATGAAACAGCATAACCGTCTACTTAGTTATCCTACATGGTATGATTATGTGCCCATACATATTCTCACCCTCCATAGCGACCGGTATGTTCCTAGTTGTATGCCGGAGGGGACCATTGTGTAAGTCTATTGCATCTTTTGCATTCAAAAAACTATTAGTTTGTTACGTCTTTTTGCTATCTCTGCGAGCAGCCCTGCTTAGGTTGTACAGTCTGACAGCCGTTGGTAGGAAGGACCTACGAAACCTCTCGGTTGTGCACCTGGGATGATGTAGTCTGCTGCTAAATGAGCTCCTCAGTGCATCCAGTATGTCCTGCATAGGGTGGAACTCGGACTCCAGCAGAGATGACAGTTTAGCCACCGTCCTTCTCTCTCCTATCTCCTCCATCGCATCAAGGCGCTGCCCCAGGACAGAGCTAGCTTTCTTAATCAGTTTGTTCAGTCTCTTCCTATCGGCTGCAGTAATGCCACTGCCCCAGCAGACCACTCCAAAAGTGATGGCTGATGCCACCACCGTGTCATAGAATGACTTCAGCAGCGCCCCTTGTACACCAAAAGACCTGAGTCTCCTCAGCAGGAACAGCCTGCGCTGTCCCTTCTTGTAGAGTGCGTCAGTATTGTGTGACCAGTCTAGTTTATTGTTCAGATGAACACCCAGGTACTTATAGGATGTCACCATCTCGATGTCTGTTCCCTGTATATTTACTGGTGCTGTGAGGGGCTGCCCATGCCTGCGGCAGTCCACCACCAGCTCCTTAGTTTTCCTCGCGTTGATCTGGAGGCAGTTCCGATGGCACCAGTCCACGAAGTCCTGGATAAGCCCTCTGTACTCAGCTTCATCTCCATTGGAGATGAGGCCAACGATCGCAGAGTCATCAGAGAACTTCTGTAGATGGCAGTGTGTTGTGTTGTGTGAGAAGTCCGCAGTATAAAGAGTGAACAGGAAGGGAGCCAGCACCGTTCCCTGGGGGGCCCCCGTGCTACCGATGATCGTGTCGGACACACAGTCCCGGGTTCTCACAAACTGAGGCCGGTTCGTGAGGTAGTCCAGGATCCATGATGACAGGTGCTGGTCCACCCCTGCGCGCAGCAGCTTGTCCTTCAGGATCATCGGTTGGATGGTGTTGAAAGCACTGGAGAAATCAAAGAACATGATCCTCACCATATTCCCGGGCTTCTCCAGGTGGGACAGAGAACGGTGAAGGAGGAAGATCACCGCATCCTCCACCCCAATGCCATGCTGGTAGGCGAACTGGAGTGGATCCATCGCTGGTTCCACCAGGGGGCGGAGGTGAGCAAGGAGCAGTCTCTCCAGGGTCTTCATCAAGTGGGACGTCAAGGCCACCGGTCTGTAGCTGTTCAGGTCTTTGGGGTGGGAAGTTTTTGGTACAGGTACCACACAAGATGTTTGAGCATCTGATCAGGATTCCTCCTGGACGCCTCCCACTTGAGGTGTTTCGGGCACGTCCCACTGGGAGGAGACCCCGGGGCAGACCCAGGACTCACTGGAGAGACTATATCTCCCTGATGGTCTGGGAACACCTTGGTGTCCTCTCTAAAGAGCTGGAGCAGGTGGCTGGGGAGAGGGAAGTCTGGGCTTCTCTGCTTGAACTGCTGCCTCCCCGACCCAGACCTCCGGAAGAGCAGTAGAAGATGGATAGATGGAAGTTTCATTGCATCTATGCACACTGAATATACACGCAATATTGAATAATTTACAGATCAATTAAAAGAAATAGCAGTTAAAAAAATCTGCTTGCTGTATAAAATCTTGCATCACCATCTGTCACTCGGCACAGTCCCAGTATTGATCATTATTCGGAATTTTATGTCAGGCCTATCACTAAGGAGACGGAAAATGACTCTGTACAACTTTTTAATGACAAAATGATGAGAACTTAGTAAACTTTTTCTGTTCTTAAGTATGGACATCCCTGCTGCTCTAAGAGTCTACTGGTGCATCTTAGTAAATCAGAATATTGTGGAAAAAGTTCGTGCATTTTGCAACAATATATTTAAAAAGTTAAACTTTAATTAAATTTTGATTACATATACTGAAATATTGCAGCCATTTTTTATCCTAATGTTGATGAGCATGGCTCTCTTTTTTTAATGTTCTGCAGAACAGGAACCTGCTGGAAACCACTTCTTAACCCAGTCAGGCCAGTTGATTGCAACTTTCGTTACTTTTAACCTTTACTGCATAAATAATAATAAAATATAGTTGTTTAAATAAATTACAAATCTTGACATTGTGATTTACTGAGATACTCTAGTATGTCGTTACACTGAGACTATGACCTCACACTGCTGGAATACAGGAAACACTGATATATAATGAAAAACAAAAGACTTTAAATCAAAGTCTGATTTAATTCTATAAACATGAATCCAACAAAAGTATGACCTAATAAGTTCAGACAGCTGAGGTCTGATGCAGGACTACAGAAGTAAATTAATCACTGATAAAAGAATGAACAGTAACTGAATAAACAGCATTACTAGTGCATCTCTGCAAATTACAGTAATGTCAACAAGGTTTTTTTTTTACAATATATGTAATTAAAAAAGAAAATGATTTATTCAGTTCTGCTCAAGTGCACAGTGAAACATTTGAAGTCTTTTTTTTTTATTTGATTTTGATGATCATGGTTATATTTTGTACTGACCTTAACACTTTCATGACTATTCCTACCAAACTAAATTACTGCTAATGATTAAAGCCATGACAGACCTCTCAGTTATAATAATAAAAAAATAGAATCATTTACCAAAATGTAAAATGATTCTGCCTGGTTGAGTCTTGCTATAGTCAATTTTCCTGACAGAAAACATTCAAAAAGTTAATCTGACGCTTGTTGATGAGCCTCAAAATGCATTAACATCATGTTAGTGTCTTAACATGAAATGTTAGTTCACTTAACCATTAATATTATGGCAGAGTCCGTGAATAAAACGTGAGTTTATGATACATCTTTCCAGTTTTTCCTACCAGTGAGCTGCTGTTGCTGAGACTTTTTATCTTCGCTAAATTACAAACAGCCAAGTGACTTAACACTACTGAAGGCATATCAGTGTGACTTCCCCTCTGATATTATAGCTTACCTTTATCAATTTGTGAATCAAAGCACCATTGTCTGCAGCTGCTCTATTTTCAAATGTGACCACCGCCTACCCGATGTGTGAGTGCATTTGTGAGGTCCGATGGGGCAGCGTAACCGTAAACTAAAGTTCGCCCGAGACAAACGTAGTTGGTAGTTGTAATTGATAAAAGGGTAAAGATTATGCCAAGGGTAGCCATGGCAACCCCTGGCAACCCCCCAGCTCTGCCATTGCCAGGGTGTACCCTGCCTCTTGCCCAAAGATGCTGGGATAAGCTCCAGCCGCCTCGCAACCCGAAAAGGATTAAGCGGTAGAAGATAGATGGATGGCTGGATAAAGTTAATATTTTCTTTTCTTGCTTCTTCAAACAGCTATGTGGTCAAGCTGTAAGAAAAGACAAAACAACACAAGTGCTTTCCCATGGGAGAAACCAAAGATGGTTATTAATAGTTATAGAGCTAAAGTTGAAAATCTGGCTCCCTCTGAACTCTCCGCTTGACTGATGCCACTCTTGGCCAATCAGAGATGATCACAAGACACAAAACAGCCACAACTGAGGAAAGTAAAATAACTGTGAGCTCAACACCTGCCAAGCTTTACCAGTGTCTTACCCTTCAGAGTCCAGTTCATTTTCCCACACTTGCTCAGTGACAGCAGTAGGGTTTTACGTTAGGTTAAGAACAAAGCTACCTGATTGGCTTTGATTTATGGTCACAACTGAGCCAGTATGCTATTTTAAATTACCAGCAATGATACAGCTAGTAACTGAATAGAACAAAGTATCTCTCTTGACAGTGAGATTGTGGTCTATAAGCTTATCAGCAGCGACAAACCCATTTTCTCCACAACAGTCCCATTTTAATGGATGACACAGAACTGTCTCAGATAACCACTGCCTTTGTAAAGTGTCATTTGTGCTGGTGCAGAAGTGGAGCATCTAAACAAGCTGTTTTCATCAGAGTTAAAAGCCTAAACTCCCAGCAGACCTGCTCCTTTTGTTGGCGATTGTATCAGGTACAATCTGGGGCCTGAGGGGCCGCACAGCTTTGTCTTTTGATGTCTGCAACGAGACATCTCTTGAGCCTCAACTCTGAATCAGAGCGAGTCATCTCTCCTACGTATGTCTGTCGTGCGAGATTTTAACACAAGTTTTATGCATAAAAGTTGAGCAACCCTTGGCAAAAAACATATCTTGGTCCATACATCCATCCTCCACTGCTCATCTGGTGGTCCGGGTTGTGGGGAGAAGCAGTCTAAGCAGAGAAGCCCAGGCCCTGGTTTGCATAGCACCATGATCCCCATGAGCCCTCCTGCAGGTGGTGGGCCCACTGGAGGGCGGACCCATGTGGCTCACTCAGGCTGAACCCAGCTGGGACCTGTGGACAGAAACCTGGTCATCAGATGCTTACCCATGAGCCCCGGTAACGCCAAAATGGGAGAGATATACTGGATTTATGTTTTAACTTCTGCATGGAGGATCCACTGGACTGCTCTTGTTTTGGCCATTCACCCAGGACCAGTTTTTGCCTTGGGATACCCGACCAGGGACAACATAGCTCCTGGGATCACTTGGCCACCCCCCCACCCCACCCCCACAATAAGGTTGTAATTCATGGAGGGGGTATATTTTGGTGTTTTGTTTTTAATTGAAAAAATTTTTAAAAGTCTTGAGGATATAGGGAAAACGGGCTATATTGCTATCAAACACTAATGCATTTCTTTTTATTTCAAAACGTTAACACAATTGTAGTGCAACACAAAAGCATGATAGATCTACCTCCATGCTTAACAGCTGGTAAGATAAGCCTTTATTAGTCCCACAATGGGGAAATTCAAGGGTTCTTTTAATAATGAAGCACTGCTCCTTTTGTTTTCCACCTTGCGAAGATGTTTCAGTTTGATTTCATGATGAAGACTGATGTAAATTCTCCTCTACAGATTTCACCAAGGTCTTTGCTGTGTAAGTATTGCTGCACTGTGGAATGACGTACCACCAAAACTGAGTTTCCAAAATCTTCCTGCAGATTTTTTTTTTCAGCCTTTTGATTTGCAAGACATGGGGAAGACGTTTTAGCGATCTCCCTCACTGACAGCACCTTGACCTTTGTTCAGCTATAGTTTTAAATGTGATCAATACACCCTTTTGTTTATTAAATGTATTGTTTTAAGCCACTCTTTCTCAGGAATAACCCAAAGACCTTTTTGCAGGCACATGTTGTTTGTTTAATTGACAATATATTGATTATTTTAGCATATTAGCATAATCTATATTGGGGAAGAATATGGAGAACAGTTCACCCTGAGTTGAGGACAGTCGTTATAGGAAAAAGGTGTTATGCAAGGGGTATTTCTGCAGTTGGATTTGTTGTTTTTTGTTTGTTTGTTTGCTTCTTTATCGATTATTGCAGATTTGTTTGCTAGTGACCCAGTAACTTGCAAGAATTAAAGATTATCAATATGCTAGCCTCAGTGACACAGTGTCCTCTGACAGAGGCAACAGAGCTTTACTGAGCACGTTAATAAATTATACTGGGGATAGGTCCTCTGCAGCCCTGTTAAAATTCAAGGGTTTTCATGATGTAAGCAACATAAGGTGACAATAAATCATTCCAGCACTACCCAACTTCAGTAGGATCTCTGAATTATTTAATTCATTTTATAGGCAAAAAAATAACCATACAAAACTAGAATAATGTGGTTGCATGAGTGTGCACACCTTAAGAATGATCCATTCTGTTTAATGGTGTTAAATAGTTGTCTGTACATGCCCGCCATCACTTAAAGTGACTCCAAATAAACTTCCATGGTTCTATAGGATTTTCTCACTTAATTAAATTGCATCTATTGTGGAAGATGTGTTCAATGACGAGACATGAGTGTATTCCTCAGGTTCGGCTTTATTGCAGAACACAATCATCCAACATTCTCCAAAAGCAAGAAGAGGCAGAATCATGATACATCACACTCTTATACCTCCGGGGGATTAAGAACTCAAGTCACATGGTGCTTCTGCAAACATTCAATCACAATGCAAGTCTCTGAAGATTCACCATTGTCTCTTATTCTCTGGTGTTCCGGGAAACCCCCCAGGGCCTCCTCTCTGAGACAAGGGTCTGACTTCACACCTCCTCGACATCTCCTGTCGGCCCCCGTCGATCCAGACTTTTTGTTCCTCCAGACGTGAAGCCCCAATCCACATAGGCCATACATTTGTGGGAGATATGAACCAGACATATGTGCCACACTCTTGTGGGAAATATGAACCAAACATATGTGCCACATGACCCCCCCCCCCCCAAACGTCTGCATGGGACAAACATACTCGTAAATGCGTAACAGGAAAAACATTGCCACATAACCAACAATCAATCCCCCAATCTCTGAGGTCTTAGCTTCCTGCCGAATCTGCTGTAGGCCGGCTTCGCTGCGTCTGCAGCGTCTCCTCGCACCTGGGGATTAGATTTGTTAGCACATCTCTGTGGGAGCTCTGGGGCATGCCTTCTCGGTGGCCTGCCCCGGCGGGGGGCTTTCACCAACTGCACGCGTTCATCAGCCAGGACAAAAGCGGGCTTGAGTCTGTTTATGCAAATTAGCTCCCTTCTGCCCCCCAAATCTAGCAAAAAATGCTTCTCATTTTTTTCCAGCACCCTGAACGGTCCATCGTAAGGCGGACGCAGCCCTGGGCGTTGTGCATCATGTCTAACAAAAACAAACTCTGCGTTTTTCAAAGCCTCTGGCACAAAAACGCGTGGAAAACTGTGATGCACTGGGCCAGGCAGCATGTTTGATCCTGTGCCGCTCTGCAACAGCTGAGCGGGGGGGCAATTTGGCGCAGGATTTTCCGGAAGAAATTCCCCCGGCAAACGGAGAGGTTGTGCGAACACTAACTCCGCTGGGGAGGCCTGCAAATCCTCCTTAGGTGCAGAACGCAACCCCAATAAAACCCATGGCAGGCAGTTTGTCTACCCAATTTCTATCCGTGAGCGATGCTCTGAGGGCTGCTTTCAATGACCTATGAAAGCGTTCACATAAACCGTTGGCCTGCGGGTTATACGCGGTAGTGCGGTGTACCTTCACCCCTAAGCTGCGGGCCATAGACGACCACAGTTCGGAAACAAATTGAGGGCCTCTGTCTGACGTTATATCCGACGGAACTCCAAAACGCGTGACCCAAGCTGTTAAAAACGCGCGTGCAACCTCTTCCGCCGTTGTTGACGCCAGAGGTACCGCTTCCGGCCAACATGTGGTGCGGTCCACCATCGTCAGAAGGTGTGTGTGCCCTTGCGACGAGGGAAGCGGGCCCACCAGATCAACATGCACATGATCGAACCGCTTAGCCGGGATGTGAAAAGGCTCCAAAGGGGCCCTCGTGTGCTTGTGTATCTTAGCCCTCTGGCACGCTACACAAGCTGCTGCCCATTCCTTGACCTGTTTGCGCAACCCCGGCCAGACAAATTTCTCCCCCACCATCTTGACCGATGTGCGCCAGCGAATGGACCAAGTCAAAAACGCGGCGGTGCCACGCGGCTGGAACCACGGGACGAGGCCGACCCGTGGAGACATCGCATATTAAGGGGGGCATACCTATTTGCTGCACCCTGTGCTCCAGCCTTAACCCTGTTGGTCCAGACTGGAGCGCGCGCACATCCGCGTCACCAACCTGCTCCGCAGCCATGTCTGCATAATCCAAACCTACGTGAACCGGGTCTGCGCGCGCTTCCGCGTCACTGCCCTGGCCCACAGCCACCGAGTCTGCCCCCACGTGGCCTGGCGTTGCCACAGCACGTGAGAGACAGTCTGCCACTACATTGTGTTTGCCTGTGACATGCTGGATATCAGTGGTGAACTCCGATATTGCGGCTAGCTGTCTTTGTTGTCGGCCTGACCAAGGTTCTGAGATCTTGGCCATCGCAAAAGTTAACAGTTTGTGGTCCACGAAAGCGGTGAAACGATGCCCTTCCAGCCAGAACTGGAAATGGCGGATGGCCAAGTGTAGGGCTGAAAGCTCCCTGTCAAACGCGCTGTATTTACGCTCGTTATCGCGCAAGGTTTTGCTAAAGAACGCGAGCGGCTGCCAGGTCCCTGCCACACACTGTTCAATGACTGCCCCCACCGCTAGGTCCGAAGCGTCGGTGGTGAGCACCAAACGGGCTGTTGGAACCGGGTGCGCTAACAAAACGGCGCTTGCAAGGGCTGATTTGACCTGGGAGAAAGCGCGCTCCCGCTCCGGAGACCATTCGACCTTATTCGTGGGTTTTTGTTTTTTTAGTGCCGCGTACAGTGGCTGCATAAGCCGTGCTGCGCTCGGAAGGAACCGGTTGTAAAAATTAACCATTCCTAGAAACTCCTGCAGCGCTTTTATCGTTTGAGGTCGAGGGAAATCTGTTATTGCGAGCACTTTCTCCGGCGGGGGAACCGCTCCTTCTGGCGAAACGCGATGCCCCAAAAAATCGATTTGCGCCACCCCTAACTGGCACTTCGCTGGGTTAATTATCAACCTGTGCTCTGCCAGTCTCCGAAAAACCGCTGTGAGGTGGGTTTCGTGCTCGTCCTCGGACGTGCTGGCTATCAATATGTCATCTAAATAGACGAACACGAAAGGCAGGTCGCGTAAAACAGCATCCATCATGCATTGGAAAGTTTGCGCGGCGCCCTTTAACCCAAATGGCATGCGCAAAAACTCAAAAAGGCCAAACGGAGTTATTACCGCGGATTTGGGAATATCCTGCGCGTGCACGGGGACTTGATGGTAGCCGCGCACCAAGTCTATTTTAGAAAAAATGCGCGCCCCCGCCAAATGAACTGAGAAATCCTGGATGTGCGGAATCGGGTAGCGGTCGTGTGCTGAGACGTTGTTCAACCTGCGGAAATCGCCACAAGGTCGCCACGAGCCATCAGCCTTTGGGACCATGTGTAACGGGGAAGCCCAGGGGCTGTTCGAGCGTCTAATTATGCCCAGTTTTTCCAGGTTGGCAAATTCCTCGCGCGCTATTGCCAGTTTAGCTGAGTCCAAGCGCCGGGCTTTTGCAAAAACGGGCGGCCCAGTGGTGGTGATAAAATGCTTCACCCCGTGTTTGGCCACTGTCGCCGAAAACTTTGGGACTGTGAGTGCTGGAAAGTGAGTGAGCAGAGCATGAAACTTACCACCCGCAGCTGTGACGTTGGCGTGTGCAGTCGGTGGAGCCACCCGAGCTGTGCAGGGGATAGAATGAAAAGAAAGTGCATTAACCAGATGTTTATTAGCAAGATCAACCAATAAACCATGTGAGCACAAAAAATCAGCCCCTAACATGTTAAAACTGACTGCCGCTACAATAAAGGTCCACTCGAATGAACGGCCCTGTAAGGACAGAAGCATGGTCCTCTCACCGAAGGTCTTAATCGCTGAGCCATTCGCTGCTGATACTGACACCCAGGGAGCTTTAGACGGCATCAGCCGTTCCGCGTAGGTAGGCGTGATGAAACTCAGCTGGGAGCCCGTGTCCACGAGGAATTGTTTCCCCGAGTGTGCATCTGTCAGGTAAAGCAGCTTATTTTCTTCTCCGAGGGACGCAGCTACTACCGGCCCCCGGTCTTGGCGTTTCCCTGACGCTTGAAGCGGCACGGTGGGAGACATCTGTGTGCCCTCTCCGCAAAACGGCGGTGGTAGAAACACAGGCCGTCTTCAGCTCCGCGTCGCCTGGCGCCTGTCGCCGCCGTCGTCGGTTCGTCTGGCGCCACCACCACTGGCTCCAAACCATCTCCGGGCGCTGTCCTCTGCTCAGCTGCCACGGCCGAAACCGCGCTCCGCTTGTGGGCGTCGACGAGTCGCTGCGCCTCCTTGCTGAGCCCATGGTAGTCCCGCTTGGCCAATCGGGGTGAGTCTGCCAGGGTCACTGTCACTGCTGACGGCAGCGTCCGGAGGAAAAGGTGGGCGAAAATAAATTCGCCATCCTCGGAGTCTTTCAGTCTCTGCATCTTCACCATCAGGTCTGCCGTTCTGTCGTTCTCCGACTCCATCAACTCTAGGAGCCCCTCTGCTCGCTGTTGCACCGAGGGGGTGAAATGGCTGATCAGCGCCTCCTTCAATGCGCCGTACTTGTCGGTGTCCGGTGGGTGGTTAACCAGGTCTTCCACCCTCTGGACCGTGTGACTGTCCAGCTTCGCCACCACATGGTAGAACCTCGTTTCATCCTTTGAGATTCTCCGGAGGTTGAACTGCGCCTCGACCGCGCTAAACCAGGAGCGCGGGCTGTGCTGCCAGAAATCGGACAGCCGGAGCGTGGAGGCAGCCATCAGGCCGGCCTCTGATGAGCTCCGCTCGGGAGAATTCTCTCCGCTCATTCTTTGTCGTGGGTCACCAGTGTGGAAGATGTGTTCAATGACGAGACATGAGTGTATTCCTCAGGTTCGGCTTTATTGCAGAACACAATCATCCAACATTCTCCAAAAGCAAGAAGAGGCAGAATCATGATACATCACACTCTTATACCTCCGGGGGATTAAGAACTCAAGTCACTTCCTTGTGGTAACGTATCGTCCCTTCCTGTTTTGCTGTCTCCCTGTGTGATTTGCCTGTGTGGTTGCTCTCCAGACACTAGCTATGGCTACTAGCTCTCTTTCCTCTCCTCCTCTGGTGTGCTCTCTCTGTCAGATGTTTAGCTACACCTCTGCCTCTTTTAGTGATAACGGTAAATGTAATAAATGTTGTCTTTTTGAGGCGCTCGAGGCGAGGTTGTCTGATTTGGAATCCCGGCTCCGCTGCATTGAAACACCATCTGCGCCAGTTAATCTTGACGGACGCCCATTAGCTGCAGCGGAGCTAGCTGGCTTAGGCCCCACTGTCAGCGGTCCCTTGGCTCTCCTCAGCAGCAAGGAGACTGGGTGGGTGACGGTGAGAAGGAAGCCTAGTCGCAAAGCCCCGGTTCACCACCAACCTGTTCACATTTCTAATCGTTTTTCCCCGCTCAGCGACACACCCGCTGAGGAAAAAACTCTGATCATTGGCGACTCTGTAGTCAGAAACGTGAACCTAGAGACTCCAGCGGCCATAGTCAAATGCATCCCTGGGGCCAGAGCAGGCGATATCGAGTCAAATTTGAAAATGCTGGCTAAAAGTAACTGTAAATATTCCACAATTGTTATTCACGCCGGCATTAATGACATCCGTCTCCGGCAGTCGGAAGTCACGAAACTTGATGTAGAATCGGTGTGTGACTTTGCAAAAACGATGTCTGCCACTGTAGTATTCTCTGGGCCCCCTCCCCAATCTGACCAGTGATGACATGTTTAGCCGCTCGTCATCTTTGAACCGCTGGCTGTCTGTGTGGTGTCCTAAAAATGACGTGGGCTACATTGACAATTGGAGCTCTTTTTGGGGAAAACCTGGTCTTATGAGACGAGACAGCATTCATCCCACTTTGGATGGTGCTTCTCATTTATCTAACAATCTGGCATCTTTTTTATCCAAATTTCCAAAACCCTGACTACTCAGAGTTGGGACCAGGAAGCAGAGTCGCAGTCTTACACGCCTCTCTGCAGCTCCTCTTCATCCGCCACCCCTCAGCTTAGCCCCTGTCTTCCCCATCAGAGAATCGTTGTCTGCTCCCTCCAAAGTGAATAAAAATATAATGTATAAGCATCCCAAAGTGATAAAGCAAAATATTGGTAAAAACTCAAATTAAACATAAAGCCTCTAAATTGAATGATTTGGCCTCTGTTCCTCCTCATAATTTAAAAATTAAATGTGGTTTATTAAATATTAGGTCTCTAACTCCCAAGTCTCTGTTAGTCCATGATCTGTTAATTGATCATCAGATTGATTTAATTTCCCTTACAGAGACTTGGTTAGGGCAAGAGGATTATGTTGGTTTAAATGAATCAACTCCCTCTGGTTATTTAAACTGTCAAAATCCCAGAAGTTCTGGTCGTGGAGGAGGAGTAGCAACAATTTACCATTCCAAATTACTAGTTAATGTAAAGCAAAAAACATGTTATAATTCCTTTGAGGGCCTGGTCCTCAGTATTGGGCACTTTAGCAATTTTAGGTTAAAACCCAATTTTATTTGCCATAGTTTATTGTCCCCCATCAACCTACTCAGAATTTTTATCCGAATTTGCTGATTTCTTAGCTGATTTAGTGCTGAAATCTGATAGAATAATTATAGTAGGGGACTTTAATATACATGTGGATGTAGATAGTGACTGCCTTAATGTGGCTTTTAATTCAATATTAGACTTGATTGGGTTTTTCTCAGAAAGTAGGAAATTCTACTCATTACCTCCACCATACATTGGACCTTGTTCTGACATATGGCATAGAAATAGAAAATCTTGTAGTGTCTCCTCATAACCCTGTACTGTCAGACCATTGTCTGTTAACCTTTGATTTTACTATTTCTGACTATTTGGCTCCTAAAGAAAAATATTATTACAGTAGATGCCTCTCAGATGATGCTGTTTCCAAATTTATGCAGATTGTTTCTTCTATGCATGTGTCAACACAACGGAAATAAGCTATAGACGGCTTGCTCCTTCTGTAATTGATAACATGGTGGATAGTGTTTCAGCTTCTCTGCATCAGGCTCTAGACTTGGTGGCCCCCTTAAAAAAGAAAAAAGTCTAATCAGAGATTTCTAATTCCTTGGTTCAACACAGAAACTCGTAGCTTAAAACAGAAGACTCGTCAATTAGAAAGAAAATGGCGCTCTACTAATTTAGATGAAATCTATTTAGCTTGGAGAAATCATCTTTTAATTTATAAAAAAATCTCTTAGAAAAGCTAGAACAAGTTATTACTCTGCATTAATAGAAGAGAACAAGAATAATCCCAGGTTTCTTTTCAGTACTGTAGCCCAGGTTGACAAAGAGTCAGGACTCTGTCAATCCTAGCATTCCCTTAGAGCTTACTAGTCAGGACTTTATGAACTTTTTCAATAATAAAATTTCATCCATCAGAGATAAAATCAATCAGATTCTTCCCACAGTTAACTAAAATACTGTAACTACTACAACTCCCTTCTTTTGATGTCTGTCTTGATGGAGTTTACCTCCAATCGACCTTTGTGAGTTAGACAAAATAGTTTCCTCATCCAAACCTTCAACTTGTCTTTTAGACCCTATTCCTACAAGGTTATTTAAAGAAGTCTTCCCACTTATTGGTAGCTTTTTTTTTGTTACTTATTTGTACCCGTAGGTAGACTTGGTTTGCAGTCTGGTGACAAGCCACCGGCTGCTGGTCGCTGCATGCGCGAGCGCCCTAAACCTACATGTTTTGGTGTGCGGGAGGAAACTGGAGAAATCCCGGAGTAAACCCACGCAACACGGGGAGAACATGCAAGCTCCACACAGCTCACTGTTGGTCGGGGGCTGGGATCGAACCCACGATCTCATGATCCCCGCGGTCCCCCGGCCGAGGGTAAAACTGTGCTGCCACAGTGCTAAACCACTGCGCCACCGTGCAGCCCCAGCTTTATTCTTCATATTATCAATTCTTCATTAACTTTAGGCCATGTACCGCAGGCTTTTAAAACGGCTGTAATTAAACCCTTACTCAAAAAGCCAACGCTAGATCCAGGAGCTTTAGCTAACTATAGACAATCTCTAATCTCCCTTTCATTTCAAAAATCTTAGAAAGAGTTGTTGCTACGCAATTATTTGACCACCTGCAGGGAAATGGTTTACTTGAAGGGTTTCAATCGGGTTTAGAATCCATCATAGTACTGAAACAGCCTTAGCGAAGGTCACTACGACCTCCTCATTGCATCTGATAATGGACTAGTTTCTGTACTTGTCCTTTTAGACCTTAGTGCAGCTTTTGATACTATCGATCCAAATATTCTACTTGAATAGATTAGAACACTATGTTGGACTTAATGGAACTTTGTTGCAGTGGTTTAGATCTTATTTATCTGATAGGTTCCAGTTTGTTCATGTAAATAATGAGTTTTCTTTCAACTCAAAGCTTAGTCATGGAGTTCCACAGGGATCTGTGCTAGGCCCTACTCTTTTTAGTTTATATATGCTTCCGTTAGGCAACATTATTAGAAAGCACTGTATACATTTTCATTGTTATGCAGATGGACACACAATTATACCTGTCAATGAAGCCAGATGATAGGTAATCAATTAGCCAAGTTAGAAGCCTGTCTTAAGGAAATCAAAGCTTGGATGACTTGTAATTTCCTGCTATTAAATTCAGATAAGACTGAAGTCATTCTTGTTGGTCCAAAAAACCTTAGAAATTCCCTTTCCAAATCAAACTTTCAGTTTGGATGCAGTTACTCTTTCTCTTAATAGCTCTGTGAGGAACCTTGGAGTTATTTTTGATCAGGATTTGTCCTTCAATTCCACATATTAAATTTGTTTCTAAGACTGCCTTCTATCATTTGCGTTAATATTGCCAAGATTAGGAGCCTCTTGTCTCAGAGTGATGCTGAGAAGCTGATCCCACGCTTTTGTTAGCTCGAGATTAGATTATTGTAATTCTTTATTATCAGGCTGTCCTAAAACATCTTTAAAAAGTCTTCAGCTGATCCAAAATGCTGCAGCAAGAGTTTTAACAGGCACTAGAAAGAGAGATCATATCTCTCCGGTTCTGGCCTCCCTTCATTGGCTTCCCATAGAGTTCAGAATTAAGTTTAAAATCCTTCTTCTTACTTACAAAGCTCTAAACAATCAGGCTCCTTTTTATTTAAAAGATCTGATACTACCGTATTATCCTAACAGAGCACTACGCTCCCAAAATGCAGGATTACTTGTAATACCTAGAATCGCCAAAAGTACAATGGGAGGCAGAGCCTTCAGTTATCAAGCTCCTCTCCTGTGGAATCAGCTGCCAATCTGGATTCGGGAGTCAGACTCGATCTCTGTTTTTAAGAATAGGACTAAAACCTACCTTTTTGATATAGCCTACAATTAGGGAGGGATCATGTGTTTCTGAACCCTCCCTTAGTTATGCTGCTAATAGGTTTAGTCAGCCGGGGGACCTCCAGTAATGCACTGGGCCTCACTCCTTTCCTCACTCTCTATGAAATATTTTTTTTTTGCTGGTCATTAACACTTGTTTGTTCTCTCCCATAGATTGAGTCCCCATCGTGCTGTTTGCTCTCTACATGTCTGTTCTTTTCTTCTTCTCTATCCCCTCACCCCCCAGCCAGTCGCAGCAGATGACTGCCCCTCCCTGAGCCTGGTTCTGCTGGAGGTTTCTTCCTGTTAAAAGGGAGTTTTTCCTCTCCACCGTCGCCAAGTGCTTGCTCACAGGGGATCGCCTGATTGCTGGGGTCTTTCTGCAACTGTGGGGATTCCCCCCTACAGTTGATAGTGCTATGAGATGACTGTTGTTGTGAAATGGCGCTATATAAATAAAGTTGAATTGAATTGAATTGAAGTCACATGGTGCTTCTGCAAACATTCAATCACAATGCAAGTCTCTGAAGATTCACCATTGTCTCTTATTCTCTGGTGTTCCTGGAAACCCCCCAGGGCCTCCTCTCTGAGACAAGGGTCCGACTTCACACCTCCTCGACATCTCCTGTCGGCCCCCGTCGATCCAGACTTTTTGTTCCTCCAGACGTGAAGCCCCAATCCACATAAGCCATACATTTGTGGGAGATATGAACCAGACATATGTGCCACACTCTTGTGGGAAATATGAACCAAACATATGTGCCACACTATCACTAAAAATCACGATCCGCAGAGAGCTTACAAAATACTGTTGAATGGCATCAGAAAGGAGAATGGTACAAAATAATTTTCAAAGCATTAGACATACAGTGGAAGACAGTGAAGTAAGTTATCACCCAGTGTTGAAAATATGGCACAGGAGTGAACAAGAACAAGGCATCTATCTATCTATAAATGCATGAAATCTGTGTGTGTGTGTGTGTGTCTGTCTGTCTGTTCCACGCATATCTCTTGAACCGTTCGTCAGACTGGCCTCAGATTTTATAAGTGCTTTGCTGAGGTTTTGAGGGTGTACATCCCCGAGTATGGAGTCGCTCAGTCAAAATCAGCAATTTTTATCAATAAAAGTTTAGCCACCGCTCTGTCTCTTCATGCCCTTCAATGTGTGCGGGGGCTTTGGATTGACTCCGTGCTGATTGGATAATACGCGGTATCATGGCCATGCTGATTGGATAATATGCGGCATCACGACCAGTCAGTGACCACATCACTTCGCAAACAAAAAAAGGAAGTGAAAAGCGACAAATTTGACAAGAAAGAGAGAATAGTGAAGATGCAATGCTTAAAAAAATTATACAATAATGTTTCTGCGATTGCGTACGTCTAAAGAATAATTTGGGGAATGCCAGCAGGGACCCGGGGTCTGCCTAAAGATCACCAGTGTTGGAGAAGCAGCAGGTGGAACACGGTCCTTCGCAGGGAAGCAAGCCCAGCCCACCCGGTCAGCGGTAGACGGGAGTCCTTTTTTCAGGACTACGACTCGCTGTTGCTGATGGCGCTCCCCTCGGTGTGCTCGCATGGCTATCTGAAAAATTAAAACTTAATATTAGTACCACCATGACTGTGGAGCAGAATACCCAGATCACATGCAGCCACATGCACGGTTTGACTAAACGACGACCGTCACCAAACTGGACACAAAAATGCTCAAATAATGAAACAAATCATTTTTATTTAAATATTTACTGACAAATGGGCAACACTGATGTAACAGCTGCAGCCAAACAGGTCATTCTGCTGTGTATAATATCAGTGTTTGGTACTTACTGTAGAATATTTCTAAAATATAAAAGGATGCACTAGAATGGGTCTCAAATATTTGGAAACGTGTCCAGTTATAGTATTGCATGAGTTTATTGACGATAGACTATAAACTAAGATAAGATAAGATAAGATAAGATAAGATAAGCCTTTATTAGTCCCACAATGGGGAAATTCCAGGATTGCAACAGCACAGGGATAGCAACACTCAGAGCAACAATCAGAAGGCAAGAGAAAAACAAGAGCAGCGAGTATACATATTTATATATAAATATAATTATATATATATATATATATATATATATATATATAGACACACAGTGCGGAGCATTGTAGCTAGATGGAATAAATATATAAATATATAAACAGTGCGGAGCATTGTAGCTAGATGGAATAAATATATGAGTATATAAACACACAGTGCGGAGCATTGTAGCTAGATGGAATAAATATGTAAATATATAAACACACACAGTGCGGAGCATTGTACCTAGATGGAAT
Organism: Pholidichthys leucotaenia; assembly: GCA_020510985.1. Classification (NCBI taxonomy): domain Eukaryota; kingdom Metazoa; phylum Chordata; class Actinopteri; order Cichliformes; family Pholidichthyidae; genus Pholidichthys; species Pholidichthys leucotaenia. The sequence continues at coordinate 13,450,024 of CM035850.1, forward strand.
AAATATATAAATATATAAACACAGTGCGGAGCATTGTAGCTAGATGGAATAAATATGAGTATATAAACACACAGTGCGGAGCATTGTAGCTAGATGGAATAAATATGTAAATATATAAACACACACAGTGCGGAGCATTGTAGCTAGATGGAATAAATATGTAAATATATAAACACACACAGCGTGGAGCATTGTTGCTAGATGGAATAAATATATAAATATATAAACACACACAGTGCGGAGCATTGTAGCTAGATGGAATAAATATGTAAATATATAAACACACAGTGCGGAGCATTGTAGCTAGATGGAATAAATATGTAAATATATAAACACACAGTGCGGAGCATTGTAGCTAGATGGAATAAATATGTAAATATATAAACACACACAGCGTGGAGCATTGTTACTAGATGGAATAAATATGTAAATATATAAACACACACAGTGCGGAGCATTGTAGCTAGATGGAATAAATATGTAAATATATAAACACACAGTGCGGAGCATTGTAGCTAGATGGAATGAAACAGCACAACCGTCTAAGTACACATATAAACTAAAACAATTATGGTGATGACTGAACAACTCACATTCCCTAAAGTGCAAGATACAACATCTATGAATATACAGTGGGGCAAAAAAGTATTTAGTCAGCCACCAATTGTGCAAGTTCTCCCACTTAAAAGATGAGAGAGGTCTCCAATTTTCATCATAGGTACAATGGGGCAAAAAAGTATTTAGTCAGCCACCAATTGTGCAAGTTCTCCCACTTAAAAGATGAGAGAGGTCTCCAATTTTCATCATAGGTATACTTCAACTATGAGAGACAAAATGAGAAAAAAAAATCCAGAAAATCACATTGAAGGATTTTTAAAGAATTTATTTGCAAATTATGGTGGAAAATAAGTATTTAGTCACCTACAAACAAGCAAGATTTCTGGCTCTCACAGACCTGTAACTTCTTCTTTAAGAGGCTCCTCTGTCCTCCGCTCGTTACCTGTATTAATGGCACCTGTTTGAACTCGTTATCAGTATAAAAAGACACCTGTCCACAACCTCAAACAGTCAGACTCCAAACTCCACTATGGCCAAGACCAAAGAGCTGTCAAAGGACACCAGAAACAAAATTGTAGACCTGCACCAGGCTGGGAAGACTGAATCTGCAATAGGTAAGCAGCTTAGTGTGAAGAAATCAACTGTGGGAGCAATTATTAGAAAATGGAAGACATACAAGACCACTGATAATCTCCCTCGATCTGGGGCTCCACGCAAGATCTCACCCCGTGGGGTCAAAATGATCACGAGAACGGTGAGCAAAAATCCCAGAACCACACGGGGGGACATAGTGAATGACCTGCAGAGAGCTGGGACCAAAGTAACAAAGGCTACCGTCAGTAACACACTACGCTGCCAGGGACTCAAATCCTGCAGTGCCAGACGTGTCCCCCTGCTTAAGCCAGTACATGTCCAGGCCCATCTTGTTTGTTAGCAAGATAACTCAAAATGTTACAGACGGATTTTCATGAAATTTTCACAGATTGTCAGAAATGGGGTATCCTACAGATGATTAGATTTTGGTGGTGATCCGGATCACCGTCCACAAGAAAACCGCCATTACGCAAAATGCCATTTTTGTGAATAACTACTGAACCACTAATCCTATCATTGTCAATCCAATTGCTTGTCATATGTTTTCATGGTCAAGGAATCTGAAAACGTACACACAAACACTGTATGGGGGGAACTGTGGCGAAAACCGCCATTACGGAAAATGATTTTCGTGAATAACTACTGAACTACTAATCCTATCATTGTGAATCCAATTGCGAGTCATGTTTTCATGGTCCATGGTCTATTTTCCACCATAATTTGCAAACAAATTCTTTAAAAATCAGACAATGTGTTTTTCTGGATTTTTTTTTTCTCATTTTGTCTCTCATAGTTGAGGTATACCTATGATGAAAATTGGAGACCTCTCTCATCTTTTAAGTGGGAGAACTTGCACAATTGGTGGCTGACTAAATACTTTTTTGCCCCACTGTATACCTCAACTATGAGAGACAAAATGAGAAAAAAAAAATTCCAGAAAATCACACTGAAGGATTTTTAATGAATTAATTGATAAATTCCTCGGTAAAATAAGTATTTGTTCAATAACAAAAGTTCATCTCAATACTTTGTTATATACCCTTTGTTGGCACAGAGGTCAAACGTTTTCTGTAAGTCTTCCCAAGGTTTTCACACACTGTTGCTGGTATTTTGGCCCATTCCTCCATGCACATCTCCTCTAGAGCAGTGATGTTTTGGGGCTGTCGCTGGGCAACATGGACTTTCATCTCCCTCCAAAGATTTTCTATGGGGTTGAGATCTGGAGACTGGCTAGGCCACTCCAGGACCTTGAAATGCTTCTTACGAAGCCACTCCTTCGTTGCCTGGGCGGTGTGTTTGGGATCATCGTCATGCTGAAAGACCCAGCCACGTTTCATCTTCAATGCCCTTGCTGATGGAAGGAGGTTTTCACTCAAAATCTCACGATACATGGCCCCATTCATTCTTTCCTTTACACGGATCAGTCGTCCTGGTCCCTTTGCAGAAAAACAGCCCCAAAGCATGATGTTTCCACCCCCATGCTTCACAGTAGGTATGGTGTTCTTTCTCCTCCAAACACGACAAGTTGAGTTTTTACAATAAAGTTCTATTTTGGTTTCATCTGACCATATGACATTCTCCCAATCCTCTTCTGGATCATCCAAATGTTCTCTAGCAAACTTTAGACGGGCCAGGACGTGTACTGGCTTAAGCAGGGGGACATGTCTGGCACTGCAGGATTTGAGTCCCTGGCGGCGTAGTGTGTTACTGATGGTAGCCTTTGTTACTTTGGTCCCAGCTCTCTGCAGGTCATTCACTAGGTCCCCCGTGTGGTTCTGGGATTTTTGCTCACCATTCTCGTGATCATTTTGACCCCACGGGGTGAGATCTTGCGTGGAGCCCCAGATCGAGGGAGATTATCAGTGGTCTTGTATGTCTTCCATTTTCTAATAATTGCTCCCACAGTTGATTTCTTCACACCAAGCTGCTTACCTATTGCAGATTCAGTCTTCCCAGCCTGGTGCAGGTCTACCATTTTGTTTCTGGTGTCCTTTGACAGCTCTTTGGTCTTGGCCATAGTGAAGTTTGGAGTCTGACTGTTTGAGGTTGTGGACAGGTGTCTTTTATACTGATAAAGAGTTCAAACAGGTGCCATTAACACAGGTAACGAGTGGAGGACAGAGGAGCCTCTTAAAGAAGAAGTTACAGGTCTGTGAGAGCCAGAAATCTTGCTTGTTTGTAGGTGACCAAATACTTATTTTACCGAGGAATTTACCAATTAATTCATTAAAAATCCTTCAATGTGATTTTCTGGATTTTTTTTTCTCATTTTGTCTCTCATAGTTGAGGTATACCTATGATGAAAATTGGAGACCTCTCTCATCTTTTAAGTGGGAGAACTTGCACAATTGGTGGCTGACTAAATACTTTTTTCCCCACTGTAAGTCATAAAAGATCAGACAAATAAGTGATGACAAAAAAATAAACAAGGGTTCCAAAACAGTCGTTAATATTGGATGTTCCATTCATTTTCAATAATTCTGCAATTAATATTCACTAGTGGTGTTGGCGTTACTGCGTTAATTGCCCGTTAACACTTTGCCCCCCTTAACAGTGACAAATTTTGTGATCACAGTTAATGGCAGTTAACGGCAGAAAGCACAAACAGTACTTTTTGGCCTAGCGGCTCTCCGTACCAAAGCTGTTCTGGCCACAGACACTGTGCGTGTCACGCAGACATTGCTGAGTCAAACAAGCTGGATTACAGCCATGATATCCCCAAAGTGTTGTTATGTTTACAACATTATCTGTCAGAGCTCTCAACTGGATAATTGTTACAGCCTCCTCCAAAACTTTACAGGATGTTGGGTTGGTCTTCTTTGGAAGCTAGCTAGCTACTAGCTGCCAACTACATGCTAGGTTATAGCTGACCTCCAGCAGCTCACACGGAGAGAATTCGCCTGTTTTCATCCTCGGTTTTGGGTACAACTGTTGGTGAGTACCAGTCTAAAGAAATTCTCAAGCTGTGTTCATAATGTCCATTCACTCCCCCGCTGTTTTTGCAGCACGGTGGGGGTGTCATCAAATGCGAGATGGTTGTTTGTTTATGTTTGCAATTTTTCTGCTAAAAGGGAAATTGTGTCTGTTGTGACACACGAGGTTTTGCGTTGATCTCCTTAAAAATGGTGGATGTTTGCTTCTCTTACCTTTTATTTCATTGACTGTGGTTTCAACTCGTGCTGAGTTTTATATTGTCATGTTGGTTTTATATTGTTTTTGTGCTAGTGTCCTGCTTCTTGTGTGTTCTTGTTGTACAGCACTTTGTGTAGCGAGTGTTGCTTTTTAAAGTGCTTTATAAATAAAGTTGACTGATTGATTTGCTATGGGAGAAAGAGCAAGCTCCTTTTGTGGCTGTTGGTTGTTCAGTGGTGTTATTGAGCCCTGGCATTCTGTTGTTTGCACATGGAGTAATACTTTTGAGAATTTTCTGGAGAATTTTCTGGATAGTTTTTGTTATTTTGGATATGTTGAGAGCTTTAATAGACCTGCAGATGAAGACAGCAAGCACATTCAAGATTCAAAGGCTTAATTATCATGTGCACAGTTAAATGCTACATTTCTTGAGCAATGAAATTCTTACTTTGCTCTCCGAATGAATGCCAAGTTAAAAGGTACAGAAACAATAATTCTAATAGGTCATGACACACTAACACAGTAACTCAATCCTAATACTAATGGATGCTAATAACACACACACCAACACACAGTTAGGCAGCAGAGGAATGACACTGAAAATTCACTGGATGACTAAAGTGATAGTGGTATATTGATATCAGAGATGATGTGAACCTGAGATGGCATAGACTTATGTACAGTGTGCAAATGAGCATTGTGCTACAAGCAGTGTATAATTACAAATTACAAATTATTTTTGTAACAGTAGTACCAGTAGACTGTGCATGATAGGTAGCAGCAAAGATGATAAGGACATCAGACGGATGAGACTATATCTACTGTACAAGTGAACAGTGTGCAAGTTTAGCAGCCGGTGTGTGAGTTCCTATATGCAAAGTTGTATTACGAAGTTTTGGGAGTTATCTGTTCAGGAGTTTGGTAGCAGTGGGAAGCAGTTTGGCTACGTGTATGTAGCTGGTGTTTACATAGCGCCGAGCCCTAATGCTAAAGCTAATGCTAAGAAGGCACTCGGGGTACTGCACAATGCGATTAGTGAAATCCAAACTTCACACCCGGACAGTTTTGTGGTGGTTGCGGGGGATTTTAACCACACCAGCCTAAAGACTGTGCTCCCCAAGTTTAAACAATGTGTAGACTTTAAGACCAGAGGAGAGAATATGTTGGACTTAGTGTACACGAACACAGATGCATATAAGGCGATACCCCGCCCCCATCTCGGCCGTTCTGATCACATGTCCGTGATGCTGCTGCCTGCCTACAAACCTTTATTGAAGCGCAGCAGGCCAGCAGTGAAACAAATCAGGATTTGGCCAGAGAGTGCAACCTCTGCACTGAAAGACTGTTTTCTGCACACAGACTGGGAGGTCTTCAAAATAGCAGCCTCCCAGGAAGACAAGACGGATGTGGAGGAGTATGCTGTTACAGTCACCAGCTACATCGCGAAGTGCACAGAGGATGTCACTACAGTGAAGACCATCACTATGCGGGGTAATCATAAGCTCTGGATGACTGCAGAGGTGCGCTCGCTGCTTACAGCCAGAGATGCAGCCTTCAGAGCGAAGGACAGGATCGCCCTCTGCTCAGCCAGGTCTGCGCTCTCAAAGGGAATTAAGGTGGCAAAGCGCGCCTATGCGGAGAAAATCCAGGGACACCTCTGTGACACTAGGAACACCAAGCAGATGTGGCAGGGAGTTCGGACACTGACGGGCTATAAGTCTAGGCAGGGGGTCGATGATGACGACGCTTCGCTTCCAGACAGGCTTAACGACTTCTTTGCACGTTTTGAAGCATCAAACTCGACAATCAGAGGGAGGGCTGGCCCACCCCCACCATCGGTTGGACCAGCTTTTACCATCAACACAGCGGACACACGGAGGACCCTAACCAGAGTCAACCCACACAAAGCTGCAGGTCCGGACAACATCCCGGGACGTGTGCTCCGAGACTGCACGAGCGAGTTGGCGGATGTCCTGACTGACATTTATAACATCTCCCTGAGTCAGGCCATCGTTCCCAGATGCTTCAAGACCTCTATCATTGTACCGTGGCAAAGAAACCAGTTGTGTCCTGTTTGAATGACTATCGTCCTGTTGCACTGACACCAATTGCGATGAAGTGTTTTGAACGGCTTGTCAAAGCACACATTACAGCCTGCCTCCCTGCATCACACGACCCGCTCCAGTTTGCATATCGTTCAAACCGCTGCACGGAGGATGCTATAGTCACCACCCTACACTCTGTCATCACCCACCTGGACCAGAAAGACACCTACGCCAGACTCCTGTACATTGATTTCAGTTCAGAATTCAACACCATTATTCCCCAGAGACTGATGGAGAAATTACTCCTTCTCGGTCTGAATACTGCCACATGTCTCTGGATCCTGGATTTCCTGACTGAGAGACCTCAGTCTGTCCGGGTTGGAAACAACATCTCCAACTCTGTCACGCTGAGCACCGGATCCCCTCAAGGCTGTGTACTCAGTCCACTGTTGTTTACACTTCTAACACATGACTGTGTATCCAGACACGAGGGGAACCAGATTATTAAGTTTGCAGACGACACCACGGTGGTGGGACTTATTCAGAGGGATGAGGAATCAATGTACAGGGAAGACGTGAGAGACCTGGAGGGCTGGTGCAGGGAGAACAATCTGGTGCTCAACGTGGACAAAACGAAGGAGATGATTATCGACTTCCGGCGGTCACAGCCTGAGCACGTCCCCCTCAGCATTGGCGGCCGTTTAGTGGAGAGAGTAGAGAACATCAAGTTCCTCGGAGTGCAGATCTCGCAGGACCTGACCTGGAGCAAGAATTCCTTGGAGATCAGGAAGCAGGCTCAGCAGAGACTGCACTTCTTGAGGAAACTCAAACAGGCCTCTCTCCCCATCTGCATCTTCAGGACCTTCTACAGAGGTGTGGTGGAGAGTGTTCTGACGTACTGCATTGCTACATGGTACTCCAGTTGCAGTATGTCAGACAAAAAAGCCCTGCAGAGGATAGTCAAGGGGGCTGAGAGGGTAATTGGAGTCTCCCTCCCCTCTGTCCAAGAACTTTTTCAGAACCGTTGTAGGAGCAGGGCACTGAACATTGTCAAGGACCGTTCTCACCCTCTGCATAAACATTTTGAACTTCTTCCATCTGGTAAACGATTCCGGAGCATCAGAGGCAGAACCACCAGACTGATCAACAGCTTCCTTCCACAAGCTGTCAGGATGCTGAACAGTTGACCCGGAATCTCTCATACACACTACTGCACCTACGGACATTTTGTATATTATTTGTATATTATAGTTAGTTTTTTTGTTTTTTTTCTCCCCAAGTATGTCTCAGGGGTGTGTGAATGGATGGGGGGGTGGGGGTGGGGGGTGGAGCTATGTGGGAGTGTGTCTTAAATCATGCTGCTTCTATTTATATGGATGCCGAGAGAAACGCAATTTCATCTTGCCTGCACTACAGTTGTATGTACAGCAATATGACAATAAAGTTTGATTTGATTTGAGATTAAAGTGAAAGAAGGGGTTTTTCAGTTTGGTTGTCCGGCATTTCACACTTCAGTACCTCCGGCCTGAGGGTAGAAGTGTGAACAGACTGTGATGGGGGTGGGTGGGGTCCCAGAGGATGGCGTCAGCTCTCCTTTGGACTCTGTGGTGGTAGATGCTCTGCAGAGAGGGGAGTGGAGACTTGATGATCTTCTCCACTGTCTTTACCACTCTCTGCAGCCATTTGTGGTCCAGGGCAGTGGTGCTGCCCTACCACACAGTGATGCAGTTGGTCGAGATGCTCTCGATGATGCAGCTGTAGAAATTGTTGAGGATCCTGGAAGACACGCCAAACTTCTTCAGCCTTCTCAAAAAGTACAGTCGCTGTTGATCTCTCTTAACCAGCTCTGTGGTGTTGTGTGTCCACTTAAGGTCCTCGCTGATGTGGATGCCCAGGTATTTAAAGCTGCTCACCCTCTCCACCTCAACCTTCTGGATGAACAGTGGCCGATGGGGTCTCCTCCTTCCTTTCCTCATGTCCACTATCATTTCCTTTGTCTTTTCCGTGTTGAGGGTGAGGTTATTGTCCTCATACCATGACACCAGGTTGGCCACCTCCCTCCTGTAGGATGCTTCGTCATCACCAGTGATGTGTCCTATCACTGCTGTGTCATCCGCAGACTTTAGAATGATATTGTCCTTGTGGGAGGCAACATAGTCATGGGTGAAGAGCATATTTGTCCACTCCCATGTTCATAACAGTATGACAAACTTGAAAAATTACCGACTTAAGATACACTATCTGTATGGAAAAACATGTGATTAATGCTTTATTAATCGCGATTAACGCAACATTCAAAAAGATTAATCGTGATTAACAATTTTGATCTTCCAGCACCACTAATATTCACACAATCAAAGAAATCCCTTTTATATTTGTCAAAGTCTAACATGTGATTGCCTCCATATAGGCTACACCTCTTTGTATTCCACTTTCAAACACAGCCTACATTTGGGCATGTAAAGCCTAATTGGACTACGTGTTTTTAGACAAGAATACTTGCTTTCTATGGGCATGCATTGGTTTCTCTAAACACTATTGAAAATAGAAGGAAATTTAACCTGCAAGCTGATAAGAGGCCTACAGCTACAGTAAAGGAGCAGCAGGAATTTCTGGCAAGTTGGTTTTGTTTTATACATGACAACAATCTTGACGGAGAGATCCGTCGCTGCCAGAAATCCACGGAGCTGCTCATCCGTAAGCTGCCCGTCCAGCGCCTGGTGAGGGAGATCGCTCAGGACTTCAAGACCATCCTGCGTTTCCTGAGCTTCGCCGTCATGGCTCTGCAGGAGACCAGCGAGGCCCACCTGGTGGTCTCTTCTTCGCTAAGGGGGTCACCATCATGCCCAAAGACTTCCAGCTGGCCCGCCGCATCCGCGGAGAGAGAGCTTAGACTTTCTGCTGCACATTCACCAACCAACCATAATGCTCTGCACTGTGTGTCTATATATATACATTTATAGTAATATGGACATATGTTTACTAGATGTTGTTTTTTCTTGCCTTCTGATTGTTGCTCTGAGTGTTGCTATCCCTGTGCTGTTGCAATCCTGGAATTTCCCCATTGTGGGACTAATAAAGGCTTATCTTATCTTATCTTATCTTATCTTACATTCTTCATATGTCTGAGCTGTTGTGGAAGGAAAGTAAGACTGAAGTCCAGCCCTGTAAAAGCCTACCTCTCATCTCAGAAAGCATGTTTCAAAACATGTTCATAATTTAGCATATAATAATATTTTCCACACGATACAGTCGTGTGAAAAAATTTGGACACCCCTTTAAATATTCAGTTCTTTATTAAGAAATGTTCACATATCTATGTCTAACCTTGTTTTTTGTTTTTATTTGCATTTTTTAAAATTTATTTTAGCCATTGCAAGTGGGAATAAATGTAGGGGTCCTAGTTTATTCCTCATTATTTGTTTAGAATTACATTTTACAGAAAATTTGAAAAAAAAAGTCTTTAATTCATTTTTAGTTGTTTAGTTGTATTACGTGAATCTCCCAGCATTTTTAACATTGATGTTAAATATTCATATGTCCAAATATGTTAAAAAAACACACAGACTTACACAGGTTGCCTTAATTTTTTCACATGACTGTATGTTTGTCAAATGAAGGCCCACTAGGCCACCTAGTGGTAGAGCATCCACCCCACAGCCAGGAGGTTGTAGGTTCAAGCCCCGGCCGGGTCATACCAACAACCAAATGGTACTTACCTCCTTCTAGCTTGGTGGTCAGCATAATAGAATGGGGGATGGAAAAAGAGTGTTTGTGGTGGTGCCTTGCATGGCAGTGGCCCCTCTGATTCTAGATGTGATTAACATTGTAGATAGGAGAAACATAATTTCATTCTATTGTACATGATTGGCTGTATGGCTTGAATGACAATAAAGTTGTCTTCTTCTTCTTCTTCTTCTAAAATGCTGCACATTGCCAAAAGAACACCCAAGAATGGTGGAAGCACCATCATGCTTGAAGCCATTTTTATTCACGCAGACAAATTATGAACAATTCCAAATATAAGTTCATTTGGGAAAGAAACAATATTAAAACCCACTGTATCTCACCTAAAGAATGCCATATTCAGTAAGTGTGGTGGCAGCAGCATCATGTTTTGTGGCTGTTTCTTAGAATTGGGACTTATGTGATTATGGTGGGGATACATGATGATGATAATAATAATAATAATAATAATAATGATAAGTTTATTTATAGAGCACTTTTCACAGACAGAGTCACAAAGTGCTTAACATGGTAAAAAACAAAGCAAATAAAATACAGGCACATAAAGCAGTGAAAGAACAAAGTAGACAGTAAAAGCACATAAAAATACAATCAACACATAGTTAATTAAAAAGCCAGGCTAAAAAGGTGGGCTTTTAGTTGCTTCTTAAAATGATCAATGGAAGGTGCAGATCTAAGTTCAAACGGTAAGGAGTTCCAGAGTCTGGGAGCAACAGCAGCAAAGGCTCTATCGCCTTTGGTTCTGAGCCTAGTGCTAGGGACTACCAGTAGATTCTGATTAGAAGACCTGAGAGACCTGCTGCGATGGTGTAGATGGAGCAGGTCACTGATATAAAAAGGCGCCTTTTCATGAATGGCTTTGTAAGTGAGAACAAGAACTTTAACTGAGACCGAGACCGACTTTAACAACCGAGAGGTTTCGTAGGTCCTTCCTACCAACGGCTGTCAGACTGTACAACCTAAGCAGGGCTGCTCGCAGAGATAGCAAAAAGACGTAACAAACTAATAGTTTTTTTTTTTTTTTTTTTTTTTGAATGCAGAAGATGCAATAGACTTACACAATGGTCCTCTCCGGCATACAACTAGGAACATACCGGTCGCTATGGAGGGTGAGAATATGTATGGGCACATAATCATATCATGTAGGATAACTAAATAGACGGTTATGCTGTTTCATCCCACCTAGCAACAATGCTCTGCACTGTGTGTGTTTATATATTTACATATTTATTCCATCTAGCTACAATGCTCTGCACTGGGTGTGTTTATATTTATATATCTATATATTTATTCCATCTAGCTACAATGCTCCGCACTGTGTTTTTATATATCTACATATTATTCCATCTAGCTACATTGCTCCGCACTGTGTGTGTTTATATACTTGCATATTTATTCCACCTAGCTGCAATGCTCCATACTGTGGGTGTTTATATATTTACATATTTATTCCATCTAGCTACAATGCTCTGCACTGTGTGTTCATATATTCATATATTTATTCCATCCAGCTACAATGCTCTGCACTGTGTGTGTGTGTGTGTGTGTGTGTGTATATATATATTTTATAGTAATATGTACATATGTATATTAGCTGCTCTTGCTTGCTTGTTTTTTCTTGCCTTCTGATTGTTGCTCTGAGTGTTGCTATCCCTGTGCTGTTGCAATCCTGGAATTTCCCCGTTGTGGGACTAATAAAGGCTTATCTTATCTTATCTTATCTTATCTTAAAATCAACTCTATAATTTATGGGAAGCCAATGCAAGGAGGCCAAAACGGGAGTGATATGACAGAATCTACTGGACCTAGTTAATAATCTTGCAGCAGAGTTCTGGACTAACTGTAGGTGGTGTAAAGAGGATTTACTAAGATATGTGAAAAGAGCATTACAGTAGTCCAAACGTGAAGAAACAAAGGCATGAATAATAACACTGGTCAACACCAAATTTATTGTCCAAGTTGTTTTTTTAGCTAATTTAGGACAATTTTGATGTGCTGAATACAAAAATCACATTGGTTTTGCTCAATCAGGTCAACTTTTTGAACTATGGCCACATGTTTTTTACGTTTTTGTTTGCATGTACGGGTATTTTCACTTTATATCAGTGGTTCTCAACTGGTCTGGCTTTGGGACCCACCATCACCCCTCAATGACAAGCTGCAACCCAAATCAAAGATTTTCAAATTCTCAAATTTATTGAATGTAAAGATTGTGCATTTTGAACCTGAGGTAGAAGAACAGAATATCACAGTATACAAACACAAAACAAATTTAGTGATTAACCAAAATGACCAGTAAGTGGCAATACAACAGAGGGAACAATTCCCTTTAATGCTGAATTAGCCGCATTTTAAATTAAAAATTAAACAAAAAGTGCAATTCAAAAGAATTCAAGTCTCAAAATTGACTTTTCTTCTGATTGTTTTTTCAGTATTTACCTACTGATAAGGTTATGTGCTTTGAAGAAAATAAAGGAACACTCACTAAAACCTGTAACAGTGACATCATAGACCTGAGTCTGGAGGAATTAATGGGAGAACTGGGGATGTTTTTTGCTCTTGACAAGAGTCTCAATGTCTGGAGTTATATTAGACAAAGCGACTCTGAGGTCATGCTCAATGTCCAGTCTGTTTCTCTGTTTTGTCTTCAACTGAACCAGAGCTGAGAAGCCACACTCACAGAGATAGGTAGTGCTGAAAGGTAGGAGGGTTTTTACTGCTCGAATGGCAAGAGAAGGATACTCGCTCATCACAGTGCTGCACCAGAACTGCGAGAGGCTTACCTCCGTGAACCTCTTTTTCACCGTGCGGTCACATGATAGCTCCACCAGCTGACTCTCTTCGTTGCTTGGCACATGCCAACACCTCGCTGCACAAAACACACTGAGGTTTCTGTACTCCTTTGTCCTCAATATAAAAAAATCGATATCTCATATAGTCCGTGTCGTATCTGCGTTTTGCCATGCTCAATTAGCATATACAAACAAACGTTGCGAGTCTTCTTCTATGGTGTGAAATATGGTGTCGCCCGCCACCTACTGCCATCTACTGTTAAGGAGTGTGAATCGATGACACTATGTTGATTTATTTCTTGATATTTTATTTGCCCAGGCAAAGGCCCGCGACCCACTGAAAACAGGTCCGCGACCCACTTTTGGGTCGCGACCCACCAGTTGAGAATCACTGCTTTATATGATGCACCTGGTTCCAAGGTTGTCATAGCCAGGAGCAGCACTGGGGTTAAGCTCCCAGTGCTCATAAAATGCTCCTTATGGCGTGCGTCTCGAAAAGCCTCTGACAACTAAGTCCAACTCCTAGCCTGCCCGTGTGGTTTAGTCTCTAAGCCCGGCGGAACTGCTTTTACTAATAGGAGAAGGGGCGAGGGCGGATCTCTGGCGCCTTAAAACCAGATGCTTCGGGTAGATGGTGGCTCGTCAACCTGGGAAGGTAGCCCATCTAGGGGAAGGCAAACCCTGATTTCAAACCTCCGCTGCCTTGCGGCATACCCGGTCACGGGAAAGGCTTCGGGAGTCAACCCTGAGGAAAAATCCGGAGTCGGAGCCCCTAAGGCAGTTCTATGTTGTGCTCAACATCGTTCTGGCAGCTCCTGCAACGGTGCTGGTGCCAAACTGTAGCAGCCCTGCTGTTCCTTTGGATTCATCAGTGACGTGGAGAGGGGGGACATGCTGCATGGGCAACATCTTGTCCTCCATATCTTCCTGCCCAGGCTTGAATCCTACCAACGCCCAACGCTGGAAGTAGAACACCGGATCACTGGAGAGGACACTCCAGCTTCGCCTTTGGCGTAGACAAAACACGGGGAATGACAGTTACCGGTTATAAGCCACCGCTCAATTGGCGTAGAGTGCGGCGCCAGGGGTTGTTCCCGACGGTGGGAGGGATCATCGGATCTCACTGGACAGCTACCGCCCTCCTCAAGCTGGGCAGCCCCCAGCCAATAAGGTGTTGTCCCGCCACAGCTTGCTTTCCTCATTGGGTGCATGGGGATGAGGAGAAATCCGAACAGCAGGCTGAGAACCTTCGCACCAGGCAAGACAATGGAACAAAAGAGACCAACTCTAAAACTGGGAACTTGGAATGTCCGCACTATGATGACAGGACTCGCTGCTAACCTCAAGGACATCAACAACACCAGGAAGACTGCCATCATCAATAATGAGCTGAAGAGACTGGGAGTGGATATCGCCACTCTCCAGGAAACACGGTTGGCTGACGCAGGCACACTGAGAGAGAAGGACTACACGTTCTACTGGCAGGGAAAGGGCAGTGACGAACACAGGGAACACGGAGTGGGCTTCGCAGTGAAGAACACCTTGCTGAAGATGGTGGAACCGGGCAGCACTGGCTCTGCACGACTCCTCACCCTCCGCCTGAACACCACTCAAGGCCCAGTCACCCTCGTCAGTGTGTATGCCCCAACACTGACAGCCACACCAGAGGCAAAAGACGAGTTCTACGAGAATCTCGCAACAACTGTCAGGATCATCCCCAACTCTGAACAACTCATTCTCCTTGGAGACTTCAATGCCAGAGTGGGTGCTGACCACGACTCCTGGCCCTCCTGTCTTGGACCTTTTGGCGTAGGCAGAATGAACGACAACGGACAGCGGCTGCTCGAGTTCTGCACATATCACGATCTGTGTATCACAAACTCGTTCTTCAAGACCAAGCCCCAACACAAGGTTTCCTGGCAACATCCGTGCTCAAAGCACTGGCACCAGCTGGACTTGATCCTGACCAGGCACACCTCACTGAAGAACGTGCTAATCACCCGTTCGTTCCAGAGTGCAGATTGCGACACAGACCATTCATTGGTGTGTTGCATGGTCAAGCTGCAGCTGAAGAAATTCCATCGTGCTAGACAGCCTGGAAAGGCACGGATTGACACCAGCAAGATGGCTCAACCAGAACTTGTTGAGCAGTTTGCCTCCACCTTTGAGAAGGAACTTGGTGTACCACAAGAAGGAGAATCTGCAAAGCAGAAGTGGGAAGAGCTGCGAAACACCATCCACCGCACAGCCTTGGCTACCTTTGGGAGGAAGACCTCGAAGTCACAGGACTGGTTTGATGCCAAGTTGACCGAAATGACCCCCGTCATTGAAGCCAAGCGCTCAGCACTTGCTGAGTACAAGAAGTACCCAAACGAGAAGAATCTCCAGATTCTCAGGGCTGCGAGAAGCAAAGTTCAGCAGACTGCTCGGCGCTGTGCCAACGAGTACTGGACTCAGCTCAGCCAAGACATTCAAACCGCTGCCATAACAGGGAACATCCGTGGTATGTACGATGGCATCAAGAAAGCACTTGGTCCGGCTCAGAGCAAGACGGTCCCCCTCAAATCCTCCACTGGGGAGATGATCACAGAAAAGAACAAGCAGATGGAGAGATGGGTGGAACACTACTCCGACCTCTCTATCACCCTTATTGTCATTCAACCGTACAACCAATCATGTAGAGTAGAATGAGATTGTGCTTTACCTATCTACTGTGTTAATCACACACACCCCAGTGCAGAATCAGAGGGCCGCTGCCATGCAAGGCGCCGCCACAGATTTCCCTCCTCCATTCCATTATTGCTGAGCACCAAGCTGGACGGCAGGAAGTTCCACTTTTATATGGTCTTCGGCATGACCCGGCCGGGATTTGAACCCCTGCCTCCCGGGTGTGGGGCGGGTGCTCTACCAACTGAGCCACCACTCCGGTAAACACTCTACTCCAGACAGAACACCGTGACACCTTCAGCCCTTGATGCCATCGACTGCCTGACATCCATGGACGAACTTGACCCCGAGCCAACCATCGACGAACTCAGCAAGGCCATTGATAGCTTGGCTGCTGGCAAGGCACCCGGCAACGACGGCATACCCCCTGACCTGATCAAGCACTGCAAGACCGCCCTACTGCTGCCATTGCATGACGTCCTCTGCCAGTGTTGGAAGGAAGGTGCCGTACCACAGGACATGAGGGACGCCAAGATCATCACCCTCTACAAAAACAAAGGGGAGAGAAGCGACTGCAACAACTACAGGGGCATCTCCCTCCTCAGCGTTGTTGGCAAAGTCTACGCACGAGTTGTTCTCGTTCGTCTACAGAAGCTTGCCGAACGTGTCTACCCCGAGCCTCGGTGTGGCTTCCGCGCTGAGCGATCGACGGTAGACATGATATTCTCCATCCGCCAACTCCAGGAGAAATGCAGAGAACAGAACATGCCCCTGTACGTCGCCTTCATCGACCTCACCAAAGCGTTCGATCTGGTCAGCAGAGAGGGCCTTTTCAAGATCCTGCCAAAGATAGGATGCCCACCAAAGTTGCAAAGCCTCATCGAATCGTTTCACACCAACATGCAGGGGATAGTGCAGCACGATGGCAACGTCTCAGAGCCATTCAACATACGCAGCGGAGTGAAACAGGGCTGTGTACTTGCGCCAACCCTCTTTGGGATTTTCTTTGCTATGTGCCTGAGGCATGCCTTCAGCACAGCAACAGAGGGAATCTACCTGCACACAAGATCTGACGGCAGGCTTTTCAACCTCGCCCGCCTGAAAGCCAGAACCAAAGTACGCGAGGCTCTAATCAGAGACATGCTGTTCGCAGACGACGCTGCAGTCGCAACCCACACACAGCAGGAGCTTCAGACCCTGATGGACCGCTTCTCCCAGGCATGCAAGGACTTCGGGCTTACCATCAGCCTGAAGAAGACTAACGTCTTGGCGCAAGGCACGGAAGCACCACCAACCATCACCATCGACGACTACGAGCTGGGGGTCGTGAATCAGTTCACGTACCCGGGGTCCACGATCAGCAACAACCTCTCCCTTGATACAGAGATCAACAAGAGGATTGGAAAATCAGCCTCCACACTCGCTCGCCTCACCACACGAGTGTGGGAGAATCCCAAACTCTCTGTCAAGACGAAGATGGCAGTGTACAACGCCTGCGTCATCAGCACACTGCTCTATGGGAGTGAGACGTGGACAACATACGCCCGGCAGGAAAAGAGACTGAACTCCTTCCACTTGTGCTGCATTCGCCACATCCTGGACATATGCTGGCAGGACAAAGTGCCCAACACAGAAGTTCTGTCCCACGCCGGCCTTCCCTCCATGTTCACTCTACTCAGGCAGCGCAGGCTCCGCTGGCTAGGCCACGTTCACCGTATGGAGGATGGCAGAATCCCCAAAGACGTCCTCTACGGAGAACTGGCAACTGGCAGGAGAGACGTTGGCCGCCCTCAGCTGCGCTTTAGAGATGTCTGCAAGAGAGACATGAAGGCCCTGGAGATCAACACAGAGCGCTGGGGGGACCTTGCAACGGACCGCTCCAAATGGAGAGGCACCCTGACCAGACAGCTCAAGGCGGGTGAAGAAAGACTGACTGCTGCAGCAGATGAAAAAAGGACCCGCAGGAAGAACCGCCACAGACCCAGCAGCACGGAGACCACCCACAAGTGCGACCTGTGTGACAGGGACTGCCATTTGCACATTGGCCTGTTCAGCCACAGGCAGTGCTGTTCCAGCAGAGTAGACATTTAGGATTCTCTTCCATGGTCATCATAGACCGATGGAGGCCGACGACGATGATGCAAAATTCTTTTTTATTTCTTGAAATTCTCTGAATTTTGAACAGTGATGACATTACATTTAATTTACATGTACTTAACTTTATCAATGTCTACTATTCAATTTACAGTACAACTGTACAGCTGCTTACAACTAAGCATAAAAACCTGACCTGATCGAGAGAAACAGATGTCATTTTCGGATTCAGCGGTGCAAAATTGTCTTAAATCAGTTGAAAAAACACAGACAACTTACAAAAAAAAAATATTTTTGTTATGTTGTGTAATTTCTAACTGACTGTAGGAAACCAATGACCTATCCATCCATCCATCTTCTACCGCTTTTCCGGAGGTCCGGGTCACAGAGGCAGCAGTTCAAGCAGAGAAGCCCAGACTTCCCTCTCCCCAGCCACCTGCTCCAGCTCTTCAGAGAGGATACCAAGGCGTTCCCAGACCAGCTGGGAGACATAGTCTCTCCACCGAATCCTGGGTCTGCCCCGGGGTCTCCTCCCAGTGGGACATGCCTGAAACACCTCAAGTGGGAGGCATCCCAATCAGATGCCCATACCACCTCAACTGACTCCTTTCAGTGTGGAGGAGCAGTGGTTCTACTCTGAGCCTCTCCCGGATGACTGAGCTCCTCACCCTATCTCTGAGGGTGAGTCCAGCAATCCTACGGAGAAAGCTAATTTCAGCCGCTTGTATCTGCGATCTTGTTCTTTCGGTCATTACCCAAAGCTCGTGACCATAGGTGAGAGTAGGAACGTAGATTGACTGGTAAATCGACAGCTTTGCCATAGAACTAAGCTCCCTCTTCACCACAACAGACCGGTACAACGTCCGCATCACTGCAGATGCTGCTCCGATGACCTAATTTTGAATATATTCCTAAGGTGGAAAAAATAACTCTGGGTCAGAGATTTGACATGCTGATCAAAACTCATCGATTGATCAAAAATGACACCAAGATTTTTTAGATTAGATCGTACATTAGAGCTTAATGAACCAATGCTATTAACCATCTCAGGAATTAGATTATCAGATGCTACAATAAGGACTTCAGTTTTGTCAGCATTAAGTTGCAAAAAGTTACTAGACATCCAGTCCTTAATTGCGGACAGACAATCATGAATAATTTTAAAATTGTAACATGGTCAGGTTTAGAAGAGAAAAATAACTGCAAATCATGAATGAATGAATGAATGAATCTTTTTTTTTTTTTTCTTGCCTTCTGATTGTTGCTCTGAGTGTTGCTATCCCTGTGCTGTTGCAATCCTGGAATTTCCCCGTTGTGGGACTAATAAAGGCTTATCTTATCTTATCTTTATTTCGGATAGTACAGGTTAAAAGAAACTGAATAATGTAACAAAGGGGGAAAGAAAATCCAACAAGGTCAAATTAGACAATAACTCCTCTGATTATACAATTCAACATAAGTTATCCGAAATGGGTGATGGCTGAAGCCGCAGCTTATATTGCCCACCCATATTCCATCCAAGAATTCAAAAGAGAAAAACAAAAAAAAAAAACAAAAAAAAACCCCCAAGACAAGAGCGATTACAATTCAAAAACGAAGCTAAGAGAAAATGTGACAGAAAAAAACTAAGCTACAACACAACACAGGCTGGATATGACAATCCTTATGTGATTTTACATGTCATCTTGTATATATGTTTGGAGTATTTCTTCCTTTAGTTTTTTTTTTTCCACAATATCTTTATTGAACCTTTTTTTTTTTTTTAACAAACATGATACAAACAATCAAACACTAACACTAAAGTACTACAAAAAAAAAAAAATGCACTAAAAACACCAACAACCACCAACAAAATCAAGTCTTCAACAATGCTCCTCTGTTTAGTCTAGACAATCCAATACATTAGTATACTTATTATGTTCACCAGTTTGGAATTTACAAGGTCCACACACATCATTCACCTTCTTCTTCAAGAGTTATGTTTAAATTTTTTACATAATCAATAAAAGGTCTCCATATATTCTCAAACACAATTTCCTTTGATTTTAGTATATATGTTATTCTTTCTAATGGAAGGTTTGTTAACATCTGTCTTAACCACTGAGTCACATCTGGTCTATGAGTCTTTTTCCATAATAGTGCAATACATTTTTTGGCATTAAGCAAACTGAGGTCTATGAATGTTCTTTCACTTTTATTAAAATTATGCTTTTCTGGGTACAGACCCAACAAAAACAGTTTAGGATTCAATATGATTTGTTTTGAGATTATTTTTTCAATTGTTACCCTCACCTCTTCCCAAAACATTCTTATTAATCTACATTCCCATAAACAATGAAATAGGGTTCCTTTACTTTCCATGCATTTTGTGCATGTATCTGGTATATTTTTGTTATATCTATTTAACTCCTCCGGTGTAACATACATCCGCATTAACCATTTGAAATGTATCAATTTAAGGCGTGCATTTATTGATTTGGTTTGAGCTTCTGTACAAGCCAATTCCCATTGTTCCTCTGAAATTTCAATTTGCAGATCTTCTTTCCAGTAGTTTAATCTTTTCAGTGAATTTTCACTTGAAGATAGTGTCAATGAGTTATAAAACTCTGAAATAATACCCTTTCTTTTACTATCTTTCATCATCATTTTTTCCAAGGATGAATAAATAGGTCGAGTGAGAGCTTTATTTTGATTTGATCGAATAAAGTTTCTAAGTTGAAGATATTTAAAAAAATGTGTTCTATTGAGATTAAATTTGATCCTCAGCTCTTCAAAAGACATTATGTTGTCTGCACATGGCAAATATAAATCCTGAATCTTTTGTATCCCTTTTAAATTCCATACTTTAAATACAGCGTCCGCTCTCCCTGGTTTAAAATATTGATTACCCCATATTGGACTAAATTGTGACAATAACTGTGGTTCTTTTAAATAGTTTTTAGCTTCACACCATATTTTGATCATATGCTTTACAAATGGATTTTTAACTTGTTTTTGTAATTTTTTTGCCGAATCTGAGTATATGAATATGGGAAGAGGTAAAGGTAAATTGTATGATTCCATTTCAGTCCAGTGAGGGAGATCATTTGATGAAAAATAATATGTCATAGACCTCAGTTGTGCCGACCAATAATACAACATAAAATTTGGACATTTCAGACCTCCACGATCAAATGGTAAATATAATAAAGACAAACGTAATCTAGCCCTCCTGTTGTTCCATATAAATTCCACTAACTTTTTTTTTATTCTTGAGAATAGATCTAAAGGTGGTGATAAGGGAATGTATTGAAATAAATAAAGTATTTTAGGTAAAATATTACTTTTAAGTATATTGATTCTCCCGATCATCGACATTGGTAGTGACATCCATCTCTGAGTTAACTCACTGATATCTGACATTAAGGCTTCATAGTTGACACTGGCGACTGATTCTAGCTTAGGCATAATTTGGATTCCTAAATATTTAAACTGATTTACAACATTGAATTGATTTACCTCAGGGGCTGGGTAATTTCTCTGGGTCTCATTTAGCATTAATATTGAAGATTTAGTTTTATTTATTTTATATCCTGATATTTCCCCAAAATTCTTTATTAAATTCAACAAGGTTGGAATTGATTTTTTTAGATTCGACATAAACAAAATTATATCATCGGCGTACAGGGAGATTTTATGTTCTGTTGGTCCAACTTTAATTCCATATATTTGTGAATGTAAACGTATCGCTATCGCTAAAGGTTCAATTGCCATAGTAAACAGTAAAGGTGAAAGTGGACAGCCTTGTCGACATCCTCTATTGATTTTTATTGGTTTTGAAATATTGTTATTTGTTAGGATTTCTGCTGTAGCATTATTGTATATTATTTGAACCCATTTTATGAAATTATTTCCAAGTCCAAACCTTTGTAGGACTTCAAAAAGAAAGGGCCATTCAACTCTATCAAAGGCCTTTTCGGCGTCCAATGATAGGAGAGCTGTATCCGGTGCTTCTTTATTAAAATAAATAATATTAAATAGTCTTCTTACATTATGGAAGCCTTGTCTACCCTTTATAAAGCCATTCTGATCTCGATTAATAATATTTGGTAAAATTTCTTGTATTCGTCTTGCTAAAATTTTACAGATTATCTTAAGGTCGGCGTTTAATAGGCTTATTGGTCTCATATTTTCACATTTATTAGAGGGCTTACCTGGTTTTGGCAGCAGTATAATTAAGGCATTATTTATGTATGATGGTAAATTATTATTTTGAAATGCTTCTAAAACCATTTCCAAAAAGGTTTTATTAATTTATTCTTAAATTTTTTATAAAGGTCAACTGGAAGACCATCTGGTCCTGCACTTTTTCCTTTA